>BQKZ01001019.1:112471-145233 GCA_036244855.1 Temnopleurus reevesii
ACATAAAACTGTGAAACAGAACAAAAATCTAGCTTGGGTATTTTTCTTCATGCATTTCACATTTCATCATTTCGATCATATTTTACATTGTTTTTTTTTCTCATTTCATCTATTATTCAATCTTTTCTACTGTTCAAGTATTTCTTTATCTTTACTTTTATTTGTTTTACAGCAACATATTTCAATTAAAGGGGATTTAGGGGCTAATTTTATCTATTTTTGAACTACTCTCACATATTCTATTGATTACTGAAATGATCCACCATCCTCATCTCCACTCCCAACTCTTTATGTTCACGTTGTAAGGTTTACGTAGTATTGTGGTTGGTGGTTTCAAAGAGGTACATGAATGAGACCTCTTTGGTGGTTTCAAGCACTATGCATGTTTGAATGTTAATTTTTTAAACAAATTGTTATTTCCATTTGGTGCAGCTAACCCAAGGGAGATCAATGCAGAAATACCAACCTCATACTTATAAACATCCCATTTTTAGAAAAAATTAACATATTCTTAGCTTCCATGCACTTTCCAATCCTGTATCTCAAGAAGATAAAATATCCTATTTCCACTGAAAATATTATTGAATAGGATAAAACCCCAGTTGGCAGCTCTGAATCAGTCAAACTATATTTCAATTCTCAACATTTTTTTAATAGCCAACAATAATTTGATTTGGCACTACGTATTCATGAGAATGATCTGGCAGTTAACCACACTTTTAAGTTATTTTGTCTTAATATTAAGCTAAGATTTTGATAACTAAAATTTGATTACTCACATACTAATAATCTTCAACTTTCCCTCAAGCAAGATGAAAGTATCTAAATACTGCAAATGAGACCATAGGAGATTTTGTAAACAAGAACATGCCATATAAAAACCTCCATTCTAGAGCAATATACTTATATTTATTTCTAAATCCGATCCCCTCCATCCCCTAAAATAATTTCATTCATCAAAATGAAATCATCTTTGTTCCAGTTAATGATATTTCATTTCTTGTTCAATTGTAAAAACATTGTTTTAATAGCCGACAATGATTTAATTTAGCACTATTCGTTCGTGAGAATGAGAATGATCTGGCGGTTAGCCACACTTACAAGGGAGATTTGTCTTTAATATACGCTAAGAGATTTCTTAAGGCTTAATTTGATTAATCACATAGTAATAATCTTTAACTTTCCCTCAAGCGAGATGAAAGTATCTAAATACTGCAAATGAGACCGTAAGAGATTTTATGAATAAAAACATACCATATACAAAAATAATTTCTAAAGTAATTCATTTCTAAAAAAAAAAAAAAAAAAAACCCATCCCCTACACTGTACATCGCCTAAAGTCATTCATTAATTTAAAAAAAATGTGCATGTTCATCTTTATTTAAGGAAATGATATTTCATTTGACATTGTATTGCAAAAGCACGAAAAGATAACTATTGCACTTCTGAAGCCTTGGGCCAGATACACAAATAGGACTAACCACATTTTCTGTGAAGCACCCTGCAGACAAATCAAGTAAATTTGAAGTGATAACTTCAATTTGGAGCCCTAATTCACAGGTAGCGAAAATATTCTTCCTGTCACACTTACTCTCTCTATATATCTCTTTCTCTCTCAGTTTCTTTCCTTTTTCTCATCTCTTATCATCTCTATTCCATCTTCTAGTGAAATGAAATTCAAACAACTTTGAACCATTTCCTTCTCCCAAGAGCCCCCATTCCCCACCCCTAAAAATCAATGATTGTCTAAATCTTACAACCCCCTTTACCTTACCTTATCTCTTTTTCAAGTAAGAAAATGAGACCATTTCGGGTTTCTCATTTGATTAAAGATATCCACACTTTTTTTGTGCACGAAGAGATTGGAGCATTTCCTTTATATCAAATCCACCACATCTACGAAAGATTGCATATATATGCTCTATCTTTTACTAATAATTATATACAATGCATGTCATATTTTATCTATTGTTACATTTCTCTTACATGTATTTACTCAGCTCATTTACATATTCAAACCTTGCTAAAAAACTGAAATTCATTATTTTTATTCAAATTCAATAAGACATATCTCTTACATATATTTTACCAAGCCCATTTACATGTATGTTTAGCCATTTAATAAATTCAATTATTTCATGAATAATTTTGGATTAATAATCATTTTTTCATGAATTATTTAAGTGACAAAATATCTACTTTGCTAGACCTTTATAACAACGAAATTTGGGTTTCTTCATTAAAAAACAAAAGTTAATAAAAAGGCAATTATGGTCTTGATTGGTCCTTTTAAAACAATTTAAGAAAAAGAAGGTCAAGGAAATAAAAAACAATATTTTGAATAGCCTTACCATATAGCCCCTATGATCTCCATTGCCATACACACTGTGTTTATATCCATTTAGTCCATTGACTCCGTTTGTACCATTCATCTTTGCCCCGTTCATCTTCGAACCGTTCAACATCTCAAACAGGAAACAGATCGTTTGTCCACAAAACAATCACGAAAGAAGCCAACGAATGAGTCTTGAGCGATCAGTAAACTAACATCGCTGGCACATAAGGATGGATAACTTCCTTACGATGATCCTCAATCATGATACTTTGTGAGGTGTGTTTTCTTCCGCGTTGCTGGGACTCGATCGGGAGCAAAAAATGTTTGACCGGAAAATGTGGTACACTCAATATTCTTCCACTCTGTTGCATGAGGTTCTTGATAGAGTAGAGAGGATGGGTTGGGTGATGATCCCACCATCATCTGTTCTTCAAGATCGCATCATCATCTGTTTTTCAAGATCGTAACGTCAGTTCGACATGATGAATTATGGTGAATTATCCCCAATTACTGACGGCTGACTGTGGAATGGTGCTATCATATAGGAACCGGCAATCGACTGTACAGCATGGAAATCCAACATTGATGAAATATAAATCTCGGATGAGTTACAAGCAAATTGAAACCATCTCTCTTGTATCCATGCACTGGTATGGGACTGATTTGAAATTTAGCACAATAAAAGCCAGCAGGCAGACATCTTATGGAGAAGGATATGTACAAGTTATATGAAGGCTACAATATATGCTGGCTTCCACAATAATTCACTTGGTAAATCACAAATGGGGTTCTAAATAGAAGTAACCTCCTTTATACTAGTCAAGTGCTGGATGGGTCACCCAAAAATACTTCCAAAACAATGTCGGAGCAGAAATATTCATAAAAACAACTCTTTCTCTGCATGTCGCTCAAAATAATTCCACCAAATAATACCTATCCTCACATTAGCAAATAAATGTAACTTGATTTGCCCCAATAAGTGCAGCACAAGTCACTAAACAACACCTGGTCCAATTGATAAACAATGCAAAGAGATTTGGCGGCAAAAGGCTCAACAATTTTTTCTCTTCGACAAGAGATAACTCTATACAAAGTCCATATCATCCTCTCACAGCCGTTACTACAAGCTAAACATAACCAGCTGGGTACCTAAATCCGATATGAAATATGTTTCACTTTTTGCTATCGACTGGGTGCATTACCAACTGCCCGTTACTCTATCCCCAATCTTGTCGCGATCAATATGCAAATGACCTCGCGTTTTCATTTTGGGACTTAAATAGATTAGACCGGCCATCAGACTCATCAGCTTAACGAGGAAGTGAAATGTATGCACATTTCGTGAAATGTACAGCATAAATATTTTAAAAGGGATATTTTTCTCTTTTCCTATGTCATTGCCTTTTGGCTGTTGGATCTCTCTCCAATGAGGTGTCACATTGAAAGCACTTGGAGTCTATTGGTATGCTAGAGCATCAGTGGAAGTCATCACTGGCCGATGGATGATAAAAGCCATCCACAGCATTTTCTGCAAAGCTTCAGCAAGGTGTATAAATTCACATTAACGCCCTTCTTACAGAGTACATTTTCACGGGAGTACGATAATCACCAAAAATAATAACCGAGACATCGAGAGAGTCAGGTATAACATCGAGAAAGAACAAAAGAGGGAAATAATTTGGCTTTAAAAGGAGACAGAAAGTGGGGAGACAGAGGATAGGAAAAAAGGAAAAATCACCTAGAGATTATTGAATGAGAGAAAAGATAGTGGAATACCATGAAATTGACACAAATTGACACAAATATATATGATACATGTAGATATAAAGCAAGTTGAGGAAAAGGGGGACGGAACATGTAAGAAGGGATTTGATATAGACGTGGTATAAACATGTGTAAAATTAAAGAGAAAGAATGTGAAAAATTAAGATTTCAAGAAAGAAATAATGCAGATATATCAAAGAAATAGCTTACAAAAATTGGGCAAAGTACAAAACCATACTTTTGTGAAATGTGTGAGAGTACAAAAAAGCACTGTAACAAATTATCTCATTAGTAACAAATCCATTAGCAATGACCATGAGGTGGTATTTGTTTATTAATTTCAATTATGAAAGTAACCTTCATAATGCAAATGTCATTTGAGTAATTGACACTCCACATCAAGTATCATCACACTGTACACAGCACATTGAATGAAGCATTTATTAAAATGAAAGACAGCTTCTCCAGTAGACGTATCAAGAAATTATTTTTTTTATTATAGAAGACAGTTATGGCTCTTCTGCTTTACAACAAGCTTTTTAGCAGTTGTTTAGAAACTAATTTATTTCTGAAACCTCTTATTTTTTTTTCTAACTTGCTCTGAGCATCCTGAGCATCTCATTAGGATATAAAGTGCACTTTGGAAGATTAATGTACTACTATTATTATCACTATCATTTACATTATACTGAATATTCTTCGAACAAAGCAAGGATGGGGAGATCGTGCCTTTTCAATTATAGGACCAAACCTCTGAAACCAATTAACTTACTAATTAAGACAAGTAGAATCAAATGAATCTTTCAAGTCCCATCTAAAAGCATATCTGTTTTCGCATGAATATCTTATACCTATTATTTTTTTTCAGGAGATACTTCGTTCTTTCTATCTTCTTTATGTTTTTCCTAACTGTTTCTTTGATTGTTCTTGTTTCTTTGATTGTTCTTGTTTCTATTTAAGCGCCATGAGCACTGTATGGTGGACCTGTGCGCTATATAAGAAGCCACCATTATCATTATTAATATTATTCATAATGCTCACTTTTGCAACCTTATAAACATGAAGATTACAAATTACCAATTAATTGAGATATTGAACAGACAAGTCATATCCTTTATTGTTCACCAAAACAGAAATTCTTGAGACAGACAGAAAAAGGCTCCATGGGTTTCTACATGTACATTCCAATGCTAAAAACACTGAATCACAATTAGATGTGAAGTCACTCCAATTAATAAACAGAGACACAGTTGAATTCTTGAACACCACAGGCATGAAAGGTGGCTCCCATTGGCGAAAAACAAAAGTATAGCTCCTTGCTTCAATATAAATACAATAAAACTCTTGGGCCCTTTAGGCATTTACACAATGATGTATTACAATCGTCTGTAGAAATTATTTACACCGTAAAATTAATCCCTGTTGAATTTTATCTTTGAAAACTTGCTACTGTTTGATCACTCTGCCTGGCAAATAGCTAAAGACAGTTTCATTCCACCTCCTGAACATCAAGTCATCTCACACATCAAAGGCTCCAAGCTACCAGGATACATGTGAATCAGCATAAGATATGAAGCTCTTTTTACAAATTTCGCATCACCACATTATCCTAGCCAAGTATTCATAACATACGCAACAATTAATTGAGTATTTCAAGAGTAAACTTTCAAACAACATGTAAATAAAGGTATCAAAATTTATCCAAAACACCCACGATACAAGGCTATATACCTCCGTGATATGAATTTACCTTCAACTGATGCAGAATTATGACAAGATTTGAAATCACTCCTACACCTGGGAAGATATAACACAAAATAACCAGCAAAAGTTAGGCAAGTAAAGATGGATTTCCAATGTTTGCTAGCAGACAGAAACCACCTAAAATTTTGTTTTCTTCACTCCCACAAGCATCAAAGCATTGTGGTATCAAACTCATATCAATATCTCATCTCCTGCCAGTCAACATTAATCTTTTGGCATCTTTCAGACCAAATCAGGTTGACACTTTACAGGGAGAAGGCAGCGATGACGTACACATGAGTTGCCGAGAGATGAAAAGCCTGGATATTTTGCAAGGAAGACTCGCTGCTATATTAGGCGGAGAATGTTTGCAGGGTTCCTTCTCTATTCCCAAGGGTAACAGTCTGATAATGAACAACGCAATAACACCGTCATGTTCGCCAAAGTCTATCATGCTACGATCGTGACTAGCCAATAAAAAAAAATGAAGATTAGTTCCAAAAGAAACTGCTGACGAAAAGGGTATGCGAGATGGTTAATAATCTCCCAGTAAATGCCAATAACGAAGCCGATTCCATCAGCCATGAAAGCAAACGATTCAATGACAAAATATTGTGAAAACATTTTGTGAGTTAAAATGAAGAGTAGAGCTTAGAAGCAATATGAAACACAAACAAAGAAAAATTGAAAGCTAATATGTCTACACTGAAGGACACGTTTGGAAAGCGTGTTTGTAGGTATGATTTAGCTTCATCAAAAGATTAAACAATGAAATTACTTCCAAAGGTTCATTATATTACCGATGGGAGTATGGTTGAAAGGAGTTTATGTTGTATGTTGCAACAGCCTAAATTTTAAGATGCAATCATCATAACCTTTCTCTATTCATTTTCCTTGTTATCACTAAATTACATGTGATACCTGTAGGTAGATGAAAATTAAACAAATAATTTTTTTAATGGAAAAATAAGTTCAGGAAGAAATCAACAAACAGATAAAGATAAAAGTATTTCCTCCCCTCCTCTCGTATCTCATAAAAATTCTCCCTTTCAGTTTTCTCATATTGAAAACAAGGGAAAAAATATCGTCAATTTGAGTATCAGCAGAATGCCAAATGACTTCTGGTAAATATTTTGCTAAAAATTTAATTTACTGGGGCTGGAAAGGTGCTAAAAATCAAAACAGTTGGGTGAATTTCAAACTTGGAATTAAGTGCATAAAAATTGTAACATGTCACCATAGTTGGTGTTGCTTTTCTGCTAACATACAACATTTTCACTGTGTCTCTACCCCTAATGTATTCTGCAATAAACTCCCAAACGCCCCCGCCATTCGCTATATTCCCTGAGAGATTTTCTGTCCCTTATGACATCTTCAGTAATAGACAATGGAAAGGAAAAAAAACATGTTAACAAAACGTTACCTCAGTCCATTAGTAGAAGTCCTATGATTTAATTATCCAAAGTATTTTATGTGTACATTAATGGGTACGGGATGATGGCTGATATTTAAGTGACTTTACTAAATGTACCTTTATTTACCAAAGTCTAAGCATATTTTAAAGGTTAAAAGCACATCAATTTGCAATAATGGAAGGAAGTGGTAATATTTTATATAAACAACTACACCCCTTAAGAAAAAAAAATATCTAATGATGCCATGCTTTTATTCCATTTTGATTAAACATTTATCTTTCCTCGTATCTAATTTAGCAGATTAAGATGGTGAGCAAAGGCTAATCTTTAACACCTGTTGAAAAGTCTTTATCTTCAATGAGATGTGCGGTTACAGTGAACATTACAAATAGCATTCATTGATAATCAAAATGGCATTCAAATAATTGTGGAACTAGGAAACATCAAACTAAACAAACTAATCAAACTAATCTCCATTATCATACAATTGGTAATTGATTCTTGGGAGTTAGTTAAAAATAAATGAAATTTATTATTCTTATTTTTTGTTAGTGCTACACATGTATAGAAATTGAGTAATAATTCTTCAAACTTCATTAAAATGATCATGCAGATCTCTATTTAACTCTAGTTGGAAAAGGTATTTAAAGTTTATCAACTTTCCATTCTCTCATTTCTCCCAATCTACTTTAGTGCACATGATTTTGGAAATGTCTTGTTTGAGAAACCGACGCTGTTTTACGTAGACTGACAAAGAAACACATCCATAGGGTTAAAATAGATCCATCAGAAACGTGGATGCGAGGTTGGACTAGAGCTTTCTATCTCGTAAGGGCAGAGGGGTATGGGTTTCAATTGATCATCAATATAGAATAGGATGAATGCTCTTTGGGCTTTACAATTGTTTCACTGGCAAGGACGGAGGGCTTTTACAGCAAGGTCTTGTTAATGATATTTCACGGACACATGGCTCTGAAGCTGTAGAAAGTTAGTGGCACACTGCATTGAAAAACAGGGAAATCAAGGGTGCTGGGATGAACAGGGACAAAACTTAGACAATTAAAGATTACTTTTTGATTAGATGGACCATTATATGGAACCTGTTATGTTAATACATGAAAAATAAACAAAATATAGATGTAAATTATTAAAGCAGATCTAAATAGGCTGTGTAAATTTTGTCCCTTGTCATCAACCTCTCCCCTCTTTCTCTCTCTCTTTCTCTGTCTATCTCTCTTCCTCTCTCTCTTCCTCTCCATCAATCTATCTATCTTTCCATCACTTACCTCAATGAGCTGATCCTGCCTACTGATATCCACTGTCTTCTTGAGCGCCTCCACCTCCTGTTTGAGATACTCCACCTCCCTGTCTCTCATCAATGTTCTCTGAGCACGCACGGCCATCTCTTTTTATCTTTCTCTTTTCCTCTCTCTATATCTCACTCTCTGTCTATCATTTTATCGCTTACCTCAATGAGCTGATCCTGCCTACTGATATCCACCGTCTTCTTGAGCGCCTCCACCTCTTGTTTGAGATACTCCACCTCCCTGTCTCTCATCAAAGCCCTTTGAGCACTTTCGGCCATCTCCCTGGCTCGCTGCTGCTTAACCATCATCCTCTTCATCTGCTCCACATCAGGGACCACGCCCGTGCAGGGTGCCGGGCGTGGCTGCTCCTGGGGACTGGTGATTGCAGCGGTGGTGGTGTTGGCGGTGGGGGAGAGGGGCGTGTTGGGACCATTTTCTGTGCCTGTTGTTGTCCTCTGTAAGAAAGAAATTTTGGGTATTTGAATAATCATCATCTTTGTTCAACATCCTGGGTCATAATTGTGAAAGTCACAGAGGAGGGGTGTGTTGGGGAACCAGTAATTGCTGCAGTGGTGATGTCGGTGATATTGGTGCTATTGGCGGCAAGGAGAGAGGAAAGAGAGAGAAAACTGGCAATAAAAAAAACATATACATGTATATTTGGCTAGGATAACAATTCTTATTCTTATCATTCAAACACTGCTTGAAAAGTATACTTACCATAATCTTTGATTAAGGGTGGAGATAATAAGATTTGGGTACATTTTGCTTAAAAATTGGACGGAGTAACAAAAATGACACAAATTTGAAACAATAAAATAAAACAGAAAGGGTGCGAACCTGCACTTTATCACACTGCCCCTGAGGAATGGGTTTGATGCGTGAAATCAAGTAATCATCGAGTACAAACATGACGGGGCTATCATCCATGAGCCGCCTATATGACATTAATGTAACAGCAAACATGACGGGACCAGTCAAAGTGACATTCCGATCCAAGTAATTCATCTCCCCTCAAGATGCATTTGTTTAATAACCCCTTTGGTCTTGATCAGAGACTTCATATTCAAGAGATACATCATACAATTAATAGTGTTCTTTCTGTATAAAGTCTAGATTTCTAATCAATCATACAATCAATATCAATCGCAGATGTCTAGAAAATTGTGTAATTAAGTTTGCGATTGATCACAAAAGCTATTATATCTCAAATGTTACAGGCCACTGGCCTGTAAACAGATGAATATGCTTGGGGAGGATTACATTTTTACCTATTAATATTTTCTTAAGACTGACAATGACGAATGCAAAGATCAATGGAATCAAGAACATTTAAACATGCATCTGAAACAGAAGAAGCGCAAAATGTTCCCATGATTTGCCGACTAACAGGACCCTTTGTATTCTTGAAAAGTGACATTTTTCCTTTGCAGAGTGCTAAACCAAACATTCCTTGCTGCATGGTAATATCAAAAGCATCCTGCTGAATTGCTACATGGGGAAATCCCTTTCAAAAAGTAACATTATTTTTAATACATAACATTAAACTAAAAAATAATTAATTTCATCTTGACCCTAACATTGTGGCCTGCTCTATCGAGAGCCTCGAGAACAAAAACATAAAATTTGCGGAAGCAACATCAGGGACTCAACCAGTGGACAAAACCCTATATCTGAAAGTGCAATCGCAAATGAGCTTCCATTTTCCCACATAACTGTGAAAAATGTGCCAAACGTTGCCTCAAAGTCTTGCGCCAATTTGTTAGAAGAGTCCCGGGAGGTCTTTCAAGTTTTCATTATCCTGATGCTCACTGTGCTTCAAAGAGGAGATGGTGAAGGCGCCTCTTGGAGAAATAGGTCAATATCTACTCAAAGCTTAAGAGTATGCTTCCAGAATATAGCTTTGGTAAAAAAAAAAAATAAGAAAAGAATCAAACAGGATGTTTATCATGACATATCTTATCTTACACACATTTCAGGACCATAACATGATTTTTCTTCAACTGATTCTTGTTGAAAATTTGGATTTGACCATTAAATCATATTTAGTGCCCTCTCTTGGTAATACCAAAGGTTTGTTTATTATCAGGCATATGCTGGATTATTTCCAGGATTTGGCAAAAGAATAAAGGTATGTTACACAAATTCTGAAATTTTCATCCAATTCCATGCATGTCTTCTTTATCAAAAGAGACAATCTAAATTTAAGATAGTGTAAGATGAGACTATACATATTTTTAATACCTTTACATGTAACACAATATTTTTACAAAAATCTATCTATTTTTCACATAATTTTTGGTGTAATATAACACTAGACTTGTAGACAGATTTCTTGGAAAATAATATTCCCTTTTACCAAAACTTTACTTGGGATTTTAATAAAGTAAGACCACGTCTTGAGTTTAAGATAACACAAGGGAAGTAAGGAATGGATCCATCATGTTAGGGTATTTCTGACACTAGTCTTTCAACCAAGGGGGTCCCGGTTTGAATCTCTACAGTGGTGTCTATTTCCTTTTAAAAGCAAGAAATTTACCCACATTGGGCTGCACTTAACTCAGGTGAGGTGAATGGGTACCAGTATGAAGAAATTTCCTAAACAAAGAGATCGCCATACATTGTAACCATCTGACAGCAGAGTGATAATATATGGAGGCCTTACTATAATTTGCAGTATAGAGCAATGTACAGTGTATGTATTTTGAATTTAGTTATTATGCATAACTACATGTACCTAATTACTTTAAAATGCTGTATGTAGTTCAGCACTTCCATGTACTGTAGTGTACAAAGCTTATATTCTAACAAAATCATTTTGTATGAATGCGCCTTTAAATTCTTCCAAGCAAGCCCTATGACCATCTGTTTAACTGTGTGATGCGAAAAGGACCTGGGGAGGAGAAGGGGGACGTGGATGGGCGGGCATGATATCAAACATCGGGGCATAGAAAGAGGGTATGTAAGTGCCGATGCACTTTCTGGAAATTACTGATTACAATGGTGTGGTCATGTAAATGGATAGAGTGTATCATACTGCAAAGAGCAGACAACGTGAATACATAAAGACATAACGAATGTGCCAAAAATAATTTAAATGGCAAAATTAACGTATGATAAAGACTTACATGTAAACGCCTTGTCTAATGATTCCTTACAAAGGCAAAATACATGTATACTGAGAGACAATTTGTAAAAGATTTGTGATGATATTTATGTCTTGATATATGCCTGTAGACGGTGTTCTTGCTAACAATTCCCAGGCCATTAATATTCAATGACAGACTAGTGCTGTCTATGCGAGTGTCTCTACTAATGAGGCATTATTAAAGGTATTCTCAAGATGCAAGAGAAGTGAAAAAAAAAATATTAATACCATTCTCAGCATTATTTTGGAATATTTTGAGCATGAAAGGATTGTGTAATTCTTGTCTGCTCTAATAATATAAATGTGATATTCGCCAATGAAAAATCTGGGCATTTAAAACCAAGGCTTAGGCATTGGCTATTAAAGCACTGTCCGTTTTTTTTTTTTTTTTGGCTAGCCTGTGTGCATACGTGTAGATGTTTGTTTTTAGGGGATTGAAAAAGTCAGTGAATTTTCTGATCCTACGGTCCAAAGGAAATATCCATGATTAATGCAATACATACCTGCATAATGAATAAGAGAGAATAATTTTTTGACAAAATAAGACTGAATTCACGATCAAGATCAGTGATAAAAAAGATTAACCAGGAAAACAGAAAAAAACGCATTGTAGTGGAAATATCTAAAAAGGTGGCATGGAAGACAAATGAATGAACTGAAATGTCGTCTAGGCACTCCTAAATGCCAAACTTATGAGCAAGCCATGCTCAACATTTTGGACAAAGTAATAAATACCCAAATTGGTTCATTAATTTGTGCAGAAACGTTTGTTATTTACCTCAGATTTATACATGGAGAGTAAGAGCTTATGAAACTCCTCCCTGGTACTTCCACCACCACCACCACCACCTGCATCATTCTCCCTGATTCCAACACCAGCACTGACCCCGACCCCTACAGGACCAAGACGTTCCCTAGACCCCTTCCAGGTGTTGGCGCAATTGTCCTGACGACTCTCTTTCAGCGCTACGTGGTCATGATGACCCTGATGATGGTAGAGGAGGGATGATGTCCCATTCGGGATGAGAGAGTCTGGTTTCCCAACAATACGGGGGTCAGGAGGAAGGAGCCGGTGCTGATGGGCAGTGTTGTTGTTAGGGAGACTGAGTGGTTGGTGGTTTGGGGAGTTGCCAGAGAGGTGGTGGTGAGGGTTGCTGGAGTGGATGCGTTGCTGGTGTTGTATGGTAGTGGTACTCTCCTGTATGACTGGAGCATGGGAGGTTGTCTTTGCCGTCAGCTGGGTGGGGACATCCTGGGATGAAGTTGGTCCATCTTGGAAGAAGGAGAGCTCGAACGGAAGACGGATGCTGAACAGTGAACTCATAGTGGTTCTCTTATTCCATATTAATCCAACAACTATCTGAACATTGTAACTGTACAAGCAATATCAGTTGTTTGTTGTAGGTTTCTTCAATCAGCAACCAATGTAGTCAATTTGATAGGGAACCACAGGATCCATTGAGCAGTTAACATTTGAATCGCAGAAAATCAAGTGGTGCAGTCAGAAAGCACAAAAATATTACACATAAATGTATCCATTCTAGGGAAGGTGAACTATTATAAATATCCAATCCACGTTTGATCAAGGGTAGTGGCAACAAACATTATTTTAGAGCGGCGTTCTTCAAAGACTTCCATGTGAGTTAATAATAAAGATTTTGCTTCAGGCTGAATGGTGCTTCACTGCTAGGTAATAGTCCAAGGAAGGGACTAAAAAAATAAGCTCCATACCAATATATTTTACCCATCAACAAATAATATAATTCGGCTGTTCACTATCCAGTTCAAAAAGGTACGCAAAGCAAATTCCAATTGGTTAAGAAAACGCTGTAACAGTTACTGAAACAGATTTTCCAAAGAGATGAAATTTGCAGGATGAGATAATCCTGAAGACTTTGTGATCAGGCTGGAAGTGATCACTGCAGAAGCTTATTACTCAACAGGTTTAAGAGAAATTCTTTCCCCAATATGCACTTCTCCAACAAAAACGTCAAGCTTCCAGAGCGTGTAGGCACTCACCACGCATGTAAACAACACTTCAGACGTGTACTAAACACTTTCAAAAGTTCAAAACCAAAGTGGCGTCCAACAGGTTCCAAAGTTGACATGTCTATCCATCATTGACAGTTCTGTGTTAGCCCCTCAGGAACCGCCTTTCACTTCGTCGCCAATACCGGCAAAGACAACACCAGACACAAAATGGGGAAACGGCGGCCTTACATTACATAATGGTTGAACAATGAATGGGTACACCCCATGCACAGTGGAGGGAGCTCTTACCAAAAAATATTGATTTTGCTTTTATTGTTGGAAGCAGAGGTTAAAGAAAGGCAGAACCTTCCTGCAAGCAGCAAAATATATTATTGATCAAAAGAGTGATGATACAGAAATAGATGCACAGCGACAGACTTTTCCAATTGGTCAGAACGGTTTGCTCACAAAGTGTGACATAGTCTACTCACGCAGACTGTTGTCACTAACACCAAATGGGCTTTTTACTTATAAATGCAGAAAGCCTGGCGTGCATGTAGATTGGCTTGACAGGAACAACATCTTATTAACTGTACTAGAAAATCCATGCAGAATGCATAATTCTCAACTCTTAACCCCATATAACATGAAAGGTAGAAAGTATACAAATTGCATAATATCCAAATTGTCTAATTTTCCAGACTATCACCTACAAGTACCCATTTCTATATCCGTATACTGGGCAGTCCATAATGCTTGTAATGATTAGTCCAATTAATTATTCAAGTATGCCTTGTATACAGGTTTCAAAAGCTTCAGTTGAGTAATAAAATTAAGATATTTACAAACAAAGTTATCTTACCCAAAAGTGTGCATTACTTTACATGTAGGTATATATCAACAAAAACAATTTTTCTAAAGAGAAAATTTGAGCCCCCTCCCCCAACAAAAAGCTAACAAGCAAAAATTTGGCGTCCCCTTAACTCAGACCCATACAAGAATTAATATAGGGACCTAAAAGTGTGCATTATTACTGTACAACGGCATTAATTTTTTTAAGAGTGGGAAAAATGCTTGTACATGTAGACAGACAAATTTACCCTGCACTTCTCACAAAATACTTTTCTGCCAGAACAACAAATTTGCTACTCATTTCAAATAAGAAGATGAAGTATGTTTATTGTAAAATTCTATGCATGAAACAGGTTCATGAAAGGTAAATATAAAACTGAAACTGATCAAAACCTTATGATTCCCCCTCCCCCTTTCTGCATAGTCTTCTGTTTATCCTTTCCATTTAATCACTTTTAAAGCCAGAGGAAAACAGACGACAAGGCAAGTTTTCATAAATTATCAATAGTTTGTTCTAAACCTACAATAGTGTTCATTAACACTAGACAAAATAACTTCTAGCAATTAGAATCACCATGACAACAGTGAATACAACAAATGATATCACGCGTACAGTAAAGGATAATGGTTAATGATTAATTAAAAAATTAATGCTGTACATTGTATGAGAGCATACTGTTATGTTGGCCTGGTTACTAATACATTTTAGAAATATATGCTTGAATAGAAAAACCTGATTCAGTATCAGCGATAGAGATAAACTGGGGAACTAATAACAGAAAGAGAAGAGGAGGAGGGGAGAGAAGGAGGGAGATATAACATGTAATTGTAAAATTGAATAGAAGCAGGTTTTGAAAGTGAATACCTGTAGATATCTGTGAATTCTGTGCCATCTATTATGTCCAAATCTTTACATAATTGTCATCAGCAAAAAGACTAAAACGTGAAGTTCTATCAAATATTTGATTGTATCATTGGATAATGTGAGCTTGTGCAATACAGTGTATGATGATAATACTAATAATATAAATAAAAAGTGTTTTTTATTATCACTCGCTCAAGGGAAGTCCCCAAGAGAACAGTGTTACATGTAGGTTTCTCAGGCGAGATTCTAACAAACATCTGTTGACCCTAAAAAGGCCAGGGGAGATTGAATCAACCCCCTGAACATTTTGTGCAATATATCTGTAACGCTAAAATTTATCACCCTAACGTTTCATGACTTGTTTTCTTTAAGGTATTGCACAACTTTTGACACCAAATTTGTCATGCCTCTGCATTCACTTTGGAAGCCAAGCATACTTAGACAAAAAATTTGTCAAGCCCAAAATGGCTCAAAATCATGATTTTGTGTACAAAGTCAATGTAAATTCATGTTTTCAGTAAATATTCATAAATCCATTTATATCTTCACTTCAATGGGATGAAATCAACTAATTTGGCATAATTATGTTTCTAAATGGTTCAGCAATAAATTCCAATGAAAAAACAAAATGAAAAACAAAAGGTCAAATCACAAAATTGTTTTCAAGCGTATTTGTAAAGAATGTTATTATGAACATTCACACCAAAAAATTGCTTTTTAGGACTTGTATTATGAATTGGAGCATGAAGTGTGATTTTATGCATAAATCAGCATCATTTATTCTACAATTTTGTAGTGTATATTACATGTATGTTCTACCTGCATGCCAATTTTCACGGCGATCACGCGACCGACGGTCGACATATCAGGGGGAAGTTGAATCTACACCCCCCCCCAATGGCCTTATGAGGCTTAAGACAGGGATCAAAATTAAAAAATTACCCCCACCCCCTTGGTTTCATAATTCCAAATCAAGGAATGTCAGCTCGCATCTTTTCACTATGGTCTTCACACACAAATATGTTACCCACCTTCCATTCAGTTGCAGGACTATTCTGCATCTCCTTAGCCTTCTGCTCCAATCTCTTTGCCATTACAGCAAGCTCAGAGTTTCTAAGCTTCATTTTCTCTCTCTTGTCTGCAGCAGAATCTCTTCGGGGTGAGGAATTTTCAACCTTGGAAAAAAAATACAGACATTAAAGAAAATTATTGCCTTTGCAGTTTCTCATGCAATAGTAATTTTCTTGATTCTTCATAGACCAAAATAAAATGTTTGAATACCCTCCACTGAGCGACCCTCTAAAAATTGCCTGATCTGAACTTTTTTTGCTTTTCGTCAAAATTCAAATATCATCGATAATTGAAGAAATCTGATCTGAAATAGAGATTGTAAGATGCTCTTTGGGTTTTTATCTCCTTTATGCCTTATTTTCCTCATGAATCATTTAAATTGTGTTCGAAAAAAAAATGATGAAAAAAACTGTTCTGTCCGACCAATGCTTATTTTTTAAATGGCACTGAAGGGTAGCCATACAATTTTTCTTCTTTGACTTTGACTAACTCTTTTAAATCTCTCATCCAGAAACCACCATCTCTTTCTGATCCTCCATAATCTCAACATCTTCTGACATTGTTACTGTGCTATTATCGCTCTTACTTCTCCCCCTTCTGCTTTGTATCCATCTTCCCCTCCTATCTAAATGTTCAACCTGTCATCTCTTGTGCGACTGCTGATTTTTCTCTTTTTTCTATTAAAGATGTAAAGCTTAATAATTGGATTACTAGAATACTAGGTGATGACAACTTCTTATCATCCATCATAGATTTGTCTTGGTAAAATGTCCTGCCCCGTACAGTGTACCAATGTTTCATGTGAGTTTATTATCTTCATCCTACATGTACATATCTATTAAACACTTTGTCCTTGAGACCTGGGCCCGATTTCATAAAAAGTTGCGTTTTAACGCAAGTCAGAAAATTAAACGCAACTCAATTTTCAACCAATCAGAAGTGCGTATTTTGGACTTGCATTTAATTTTATGACTTGCGTTAAAACGCAACTTTTTATGCAGTCGGGCCCTGTACACCTTAATCTTAAACTTTAACAATTTACCTGTGAACTAACCTTGTGTCTTGGTGAGATATCCCCCCTCCCATTAATACTTCTGGCAAGCTTGTCAGCCTCATACTCTGTGTCTTGAGACTTGGTCCTAGAGTTGCTCCTTAATCTTGAACTTTGACCTATGACCTCTGAACTTCTTAGCTGTCCTTTTTCATCCTCCCTAGCCTTTGAACTGGTGGCCTGATGGCCATGAGTTTCAGCGCCAACTGTCCCTAAACTTTCTTGTATTTCCTTTTCTTCGCTGAACCCTGACCTTTTTCTATGTCTCTGACCCTTGACCTCCAGGTCAAAATCATCTGACAGCCTCTCCTCGTCAGTCCTATGTGACCTGAAACTCGATTTTCTCTTCTCCCTTTCATCATCACTTTTGTCCTTTCTGAGATTTTGTGAATGTTCATGATTTTCAACTTTGATCTCTCTGATGGTAGTTTCAAGGTCAATGACCTGTAAATCGTTTTCGTGTCTTGGGGAAGAGTCTTTGAGATCTGTCCGATGGTGATCAAGTTCTTCTTCAGCTCCAAATCTCTCTATTAAATGATCTTCAGAACCAGGATCATTCTGTGAACATTGAAACAATATAAACAAAAAAATATGAAATTAGTACGACTAACATAGCATGTATTGATGACAGTCAACATCCAAACGCATGTGAGAAAGCAAAACTCAATGTTAATGACAGGATTTAAATAACTATTGTTGTTTTTTCAACAACGCATACACCCTGTAATTTAATCATTCCATCATTAATTGAATCAATTTATTTTAAGTACATACTTTACAAATACACTTTTGAGCAGAACAAATTTTATTATATTTTAAGACAAAACAAGAAGCCTTGTTAAAAAAAAATGATATTCAAACAACAAAATTATTCCGTGATTAAAAATGCCCTATGTACAGCAAATGTGCATAGTGATAAACAAGAAGTGTGAGGAATGGAGCTATCCATTTACTGAACACAAGATGGCAGCAGACCTCTTCACATTCAAGCCAGATCAACCTATTTTGGTGTGTTGTATTATTTGACATCATATCATTATACAGTCAAACCTGTCTATAGAGGCCACCCCAAGGGAAACAGAAAAAGTGGCCACTGTAGACAGGTGGCCTCTATAGACAGGTTCTATAACATGCATTTTCACCTGGAGGGAATCAATCTACGTGGCCACTATAGACAGGTGGTCACTATAGACAGTGGCCACTATAGACAGGTTTGACTGTAGTTAGTTAACACAATTATAGTTAGTTAAAACTCTAAACAATGTAAAATAATCATATAAGATCAATAAAACATTACATTTCTTGTACTTCTTGTGAAAAAAAAAATATTCCTTTAAATGACCTTTCTGAGAGACACCTGCAATGCAACATGTCCATCCATGTTTAACTTCATTTCCATGTGACTTGATCTTTTACTACATAGAGTCTGGGGCATTGCCTTCATTACTAATGCAGCATTATAAGTTTTTAAAAATTGTTTGGTTGCCCCCCCCCCCCATGTTTAATTTAACAAAAAACCTTCTGTGAATATTGAAACAATGAGAAAAAATTAAATCAATACAACTCACATTGCTTGTATTGATGACAATCTATCAGAACACATAAAAACTGAGAAAGCAAAATTTAATGTTACTAATATGATGTAAATGAATATTGATGCTTTTAAATCATTTTTAATGAACTTGAAATCAATCAATTAGTCATGAAATGAAGAAATTGATTTTCAGAACATTGTTGCCAAACTTTCCATGTACACCTTTTGCAGAACAGAACTGCATGTTTTGAGATACAACAAGAAGCTTTATAAAGATACATGTATGTTTTTTATAAACTTAAAAAAAAATTATAAAAAAACAAATCTGCCAGTATGAAAATACAGCAAAACTATTCTTTGATTAAATGACGTACAGCAATAATATTGTGCGTAGTGATTAAACAGCAAGGTAAAATATGTTGGGGAAGACATGTCCATTTACTGAACACAAGATGGCAGCAGACCTCTTCACATTCAAGCCAGATCAACCTTCTACTATTTGGTGTGTTGTATTATTTGACATCATATCATTATAGTTAGTTAACACTTAAACTTTAAACAATGTAAAATAATCATATAAGATCAATAAAACATTAAATTTCTTGTACTTCTTGTACAAAAAAAAATATTCCTTTAAATGACCTTTCTGAGAGACACCCTGCGCTGCCTGCAACATGTCTATCCATGTTTAAGTTCATTTCCATGTGACTTGATCTTTTAGTACATAGAGTCTGGGGCATTGCCTTCAATATTAATGCAGCATTATAAGTTTTAAAAAAATTGTTTGGTTGCCCCCCAATGCTACATTTATTTTTAAAAAAACTTCAGCCAGTGGGAAAAAGTGGGGTTATTTTTTTTTGCTTTATTCAATCCCAATTCAAATGATTCACAAAGAAAATAAGACTACGGAGGGAGTGAAAATCCATTGAACATATATGAAATTGACTTCAGGGGGGTGTTTCATCAAGATTTGTCGCAGAGACAATTAGTCAGCGCTGACAAATTCCTTGATTGTGATTGGATGGAAAGCACTATCGCTGACAGTTGCTATGGGAACTGTCGGAAAATGACTCCTTGTCGCTGCGACAAATCTTGATGAAACACCCCCCTGGTTTCATCTGAGATTTTTTAAATTTTAGTCAAAAGGAAAAACACAAACAATTTCAGGTCAGGGCATTTTCATAGGGTTGGTCGGTGGTGGGCAACCAAAGAAATTTTAGGTTTTTCTTACCTAAATGTGATTCACAAATAACTTGATCCCACCAGCCTAAAACCAATGGATCATTTTACTCCAGAAAGAGTGTCTCAATTCTAAGCCAAATAAATTAGATTTGCACGTGGAGGATTGGACGGGCCATGTTGCTAGGGTAACTGTAAACATTTTAAAGGAATGTACAACTTTAGCTGTTCAAAGTCCAACTAGTCAACCTCGATTGGAAATTGGGCTTGAAATTGGCTTTCTGTAAAGCTCAGCGTCAGGGGCAATTTACTCGGAGTACGTGGGTGAAAAGCTGACATGATGATCCCACGTGTAAATCTTCAAACTCCACACATCTTAAATTTAATAGAATGCCAAAAAGGGAACTGTATATCAAATACACAGAGTTTCATTACACTTGTAATATTTTGTGATACACTGATTAATTAAGCAAATATGAATCACTAATAAAAAAAACTTCATGCCACAAGTCTAGGAGATTGTGCTTATCATGATCTGGAGAGAAAAAAAATTGTATAAAAATCAAGTGGTTGTGCTAGAGGAGTCTACCAAAATTATTCAATTTCTTCAACTGCATGGACAGTATAATTTTCTCAAAATCTGCTAAATATTCATTTTCTTTTTGTTTGTGTAAAGTAAAATGGAAAAGAAAGTCTAAACTAATAGAGGGTATTATTTTGTTGATCAAACTTTTTTAGTTTTATCCAACAGACTTCTTCTTTGAAACTTAACAATAAGGGTCAATAATTTTTATCGTGATCAAGTTTCTGCTAGATGAATAAAGTGTCTAGTGTTCCAGATAACTACAGTATATACCGTGGAGACATTGTTCTTGAGCTGAAAACGTCATCAATGGGAGTGATTAAAGTAGAACAATCAAGTCTGAATGAATTTATTGACCTATCAAATACATCAATAGTTTGAAGAAAGGGTATTATGTCTGAACAAGAATAATGTTCATTACTATGGTGTACACCATGTAGGTTCACTCTGAATAGCCACATTTATTTTAAAATGAATATTCTTTTACAGTGGTACTGTGTAGAGAAATGAGGTGCTACTAGATTTTCCATAATAATACAAATAAGCTGAACATGAGTTCTTACAGCATGAATGAGACTGATTACAGTAGAACAATGTTCCCTGTAGTCAAGTCTGTGTTAAGCTATTGACCCATCAAATACATTGATAATGTTTCTAAAGATGGGTATTGTGCTCAAACAAGGACACAGTGTATGAATGGGAACTATAGATAACCGACTCCATAAGTGTATGGCTGAATCAATGCTAAACCCTGTCCAACCTGTCACAAACTGATGGTGATCGAGAAATCAGAACAACTTTTATCACACTTAACTATTTAACATACTTGTACACCATTTTTTTTTCATTTCTTGAGCGTCAAAATCATAATACTGTAAAAGTTATTACTGAATGACACCAGCAGAGAGCCAAAGCAAACAAACAGAAGCCCCTTCATTAGGTACTGCAGCTTATCCTAATCTGGGATAATCCTATCAAGTACCCTGTATCCTATAATACACTGTAGATGCTAATCCGCCAATCAAGAAGTGGTATTATAAGGTCAAGAATAGAACTAGCAGGTTGAAAATCATTAACGCCAGGATAATGTATATATGACAAACAAATCTATATAAAGAACATTTTTCTTTCTATTCTCTATCCAGAATTGAGCCCGAAATTTCCATCCTAACTATTTTGTAAAAATTAAGAGCAATTTGTTCATGTATTCACCTGCTAACAAAACATTCCTATGTCGGTGAAAAAAAACTGCTGATGGGTTCCGCAATATATTTACAACACTACCTGTATATTTGACCTGTGTAATGGGCCTGATAAACTAGGACTACAGTATCCTACGTTACAAAATTTTGAGTCAATTTCATACATGTATAGACTGTACCTTCTCCTTTTATGTACACTTTGTAAAATACATGTTTCCTTTTTTTTTAACAATGAAGATGAGAGTTCTCCCTGTTTGAACATTTACCCTCATATTCTGGTACAGAAAAAGACCCCTCGTGGATCTTGTGTTTTACTATGGCTTGTTTCTAGCGTTCCTTACAGACTTACAATCAACCAATGTTCAAACAACAAAGACTCTTGTGGAAAGACGGTGAAATCGGAAAAGAGATGACTATCGAGAGCTTACATGTATACCAACCAAATGTCCGACAATAATTTTCTTTCAAAATGGTTCAGAATGCAAATTATCTTTCAAGCTAAGAAATTCCTCCAACTCAGAGTTGCAATTGTACATGTACAGTACATTGTAGTCAAAATTGTTTTTCCCCCTTTCCATATTTTGTTGAATTTATTTTTGACCAGTGTCAAATATATATTATCAAAATGGTATGCTAAAGCAATCATTCGTGAATCAAAATCCTATAATATAAAGGCTTTAATCTGCTTGGACTACGAAAGTGGTCATTTTCTCAAAATAGGGTAAATTTCAAGAATAAGAAGCAAAAAATTTACACAAAACGTTTACATTGTAAAAAATACAAGGTTGGATTGTCAAATACGAGCTCAATGCACAGTGTGCAATAATTTGAGGACAGTTCTTAAAATATTGTTGTTGTACAGTATTAAGTACACGCTTTGAATCATATTTTTTTGGAAAGGCTATAGAAAAAATAAAGAATACCAATTTTTATCATTAGTCTACTAATGACAGTAGTGGTAGCCGTAATGTTGTTATCATCATTATTGCCATGATTATTTTAAGCAATTTACAACGCTTAATATATGAAATGAACATTCTTTTTCTAAGATTGCGTAAGCCTTGTATAAACCTGAACTTTATTTTTTGTATAATATTACAGAATGCCATGCATCATCATCTTACTACAATATACTTTTACGATTCTAATTAGAATTTGATAAAACACACACCAGATGGTCCTCACTCTGTAAACATTGCGCCATCGTTAAAACGTGAGAAACACAACCCTTTATAAACACACCCATAACAAATATAACCTATGAGAATTTGTTTGTTAATTTTCTCCTGCAATAGAAAATGACATCCTATTGAGGTGCACTGCCTCCCAGTCTACTGCAGGGATTACAATTTATTGATTTCCATAAATTTGTATAAAACATGACTCAATCTACAGTGTAGGTATAGTTTTTTTTAAGTCTGTATTATATTATTTTCAAAAAAATCTAGCCCTCTATTTTATATGCTGTCCCAATTTAGATTGCTTTTAATATTGCATTAGTGTAGAAATTTACAAAATAAACTTGTACATTGTAATATAATCAATTATACATTTATACTGGCATATAACGGCCTCACTATGAATTTATGCATATTTTTATACTTTTGACTTTTACAAAGGTTACTTGTATTATCATTATCATTTGATCTAATTATTTTGTTTTCTTTAGACAGGGTGGCCCTTTCAATGCAAGCACTGTTCTCTCAGGGGGGCATCATAAAAAATCAAATTCATCTTAAAAATTCAATTACGATGTAAGTGTATTTTTTATCATTTTTTACTTTGCAACGAATGCTATTAATTGAAAATTGCTTTTTAACCTGGGAGAGATCGTTACTTATAATGCTTCAAGCAAAACTTCATGTACACGTATAAGTAGCCAATGCCAAAACAAAACTCAAAATAACTACCTCCCACAACAGGAAGTACATGTACATCATTTATCATTTAAAATTAAGTTATAGAAAATGTAATTATCTTAACATTTGACAAATGAACCCTCTCACATCTCCCTCCTTCCATCTCAAAAATCTCTGGTACAACATTGTGAATACTGATTAGTCAAGTTTTAATTTCAACATTGCTCAAACTACAGTATATTTGCAAGGTTACAATAATTTTCACAATGTTGCTCTTAACAAATATTAACATCATTCAAAACATGAAAATAATGAAATGCTGATTTTTCCCAAATTGCATTCAAATACTTGCTCCAATATCGGCTGACATACATGTACATAAAAGTACATTGATAGAATTCCCCAATTGTTTCCTGATTGGTGTATCAAAATCAGCTTTTATTGAACCCAAGCTGAGTGTCCAATGTAGATGGGATTCCATTCCAGAAATAAAAATGAATAAACTGTGTTTATTATTTTTCACATTTCTTTTTCATGTGTGCCTTTATTACAGGTTATCACGCACACGGGCGATCGTGATTGAATTCGTTCCATCCCTGTGGTATTTCTTGCATCAAAATAGATTCAAATTGGTCTCAATCTATTTTGAGTGCATGCCATTATCTGAGCATCACTCCCACTTTAATTTGGAAGGAGCTTGAAATGAACAGCTGGGAGGATCTAGTCTTCAAGCTCAGACCCATATCAACATTTTCTTCTTCTATTCTTTTGTTTCTGTCTTCTCTCTTTATTTTGAATAGCACTGTCTAGTGTGTTTGTTTTTTCTTGATTGGAGGAGGGCACAATTTACACATGCATGTCCCTGTAAATGTACGGCAAAGTAAACATAATTGTGTTGTACAGTACCTGTCAACCTATGATTATAGTGGAGTCACAGTGGTATACATCACAGGCATACATAGCTATGTACAGTGTATTGTTCTAAGTATTAGTGATAACAGGTTGCAAAATATCATGCCTTACATTGTACACTGCTGAAGTCAGTTTGTAGACTTGCCATTCAGACAATATTTATTCACACTGAATGGGAACAAATACACTGCTTAGATGTGAGTCTTCGTATGTAGACTACAGATGCTTCCTTCTCAGTGTGTGCTCATTTAGAAACCAATTTCTTACTTTTTTTTCAATCCATCGAACCAATTTAGAAAATTTCTACCAATTTGGTTCCGAATTTATTGTTCGGGGGTACCATATCAATAATATTTTTTCTTCATCACCTTCCATGCATGTATGTTCACTGTAAGAAGTGCCTTTCAATTAAATTGCTATAGAATCAAAGGCCAGTTGTCTTTTCCTAAAATGTAAACCCCCCCCCCCCGAAAAAAATAATATTTAAATTAATAAATGAAAATGATAATAACAATATTAATAAAAGAATGAAATAAGACAAATAAAAAATAATGATAGATACAATGTACATTAAACAAAATTATTGATCATAATAACAATAGACATTCAATTTTGACCGAAATAATATTACAGGAAAAAAAATTTGTTAATAAAGTGTTCAGGAGGGCCTAGGACATGATGAGAAGACAAACAATCTGTGCAAAATGTAACTTCCTTTCATAAATTTGCCCTTTTAAAAAATTGGTAGTTTGGTGCTCTTAAGAGGGGCAAAATATTGTTCATTTAAAACAATGTGGATTTGTACATGTAGTTATCAATTATCAGCTAAAAGAAGTGGTGTTGTGACTATTCATATAAAGACTTAACATAAATTTTCTTTATACACTTATAAAGGGCATTACATAAAATTTTTCATCACCATGTTATACAGTATTCCTTGCATTATCAAATAATGGTTATGCACAACAACAGCAACAAAAGGAAATATTGTTATTGATAAATTTCTGATAGACGTGTGTATGTATATATAACTTCAAGGTTACGATTCCAACCTGCAACCTTCTTTAAGTTTAAAAAAAACAGAATCAGAACAATTTATTACATGATTATACATGTAAGTATCACAGGGCTTTAAAGGTAGAAAACTACATTTGCACACATTTCGGTTAAACATGTACAACTTGTTGTGTACCTCAGATATGCCAAAATAATAACCTCTATGAAGTATTTTGGTTTAATGTAGTCTAGAATATTTAATTCAAGGTTATGATTCCAACCTGCAACCTTCTTTAAGTTAAAAAAAAAACAGAATCAGAACAATTTATTACATGATTATACATGTATCACAGGGCTTTAAAGGTAGAAAACTACATTTGCACACATTTCGGTTAAACATGTACAACTTGTTGTGTACCTCAGATATGCCAAAATAATAACCTCTTTGAAGTATTTTGGTTTAATGTAGTCTAGAATATTTAATTCAAATAAAAATATATTCGATCATAATTCATCTTGACACCAACGGTATCGCGATACTCCTAGCGTATTACGGTACCACACACACACACACAAAACACAAGAGCACATACCGTGCGCACTTCAATACACTGCCACACAATGCGGAATACACACTGAGAGAGACTCTTGTACTATTGGTCAACGAGGGGTTAACGGCTGTTTTGAATTTTGAACACACTGTCCATTAGTTCGAGGCCTGAATAGAAGAATTATTGGAATAACTATAAATTTTTATGCGCCTATCATGACCAATATTTGTGCTTAATTGATTGGTGATAAGTTCTGATATTTAGTACTCTTCAACATATTAACACAACAATCTTCGAAAGTCAAATTTTAGGCTGCAAAAGAAGTATTCTACCTTTAAAAGAAAAGAACTTTGTTACAAGCCAATAAACAAAAAAAAAATAATATATAAATGCAACTAACCTATTTCTGAATTCTAGGTGATTTCTTCCTCTCTTCCTCTGAAGTCTTCTCCTCACTCCTTGCCTCGTTTCTGGTGCTTTTTTTAATATTCCTTTTTCTGCGTGATCTATTGCTCGCTACACTGCAGGTACTGTCACTTTCCGATTTCAAACTCTTCAACTCAAGCTCCACATTTGTATTATTATCCTCGTCATAGCCATTAGTAACATTGGAATGTTTTTGGTCACCAAAGATGTTTTCATTGTTCTTTTTCTGCAAAGACACCTCACCGCCAGGACTACCACTAGGGTGGTCTTCCTTTTGGGAGGAGCGTTGCTGAGGAAGCAAATTATCCTTTGGAATGGATGGTGCATGTGTTTCATTTAAACTTTCCTGAGATATAACCCTGATCATCTGATCGGGTGTAGAAGTCCGACTTTGGTCGCTGTCGCGAGGAGTTGTTTTGGAAGTCCTGCCCCTGCTGGATTGTCCGATACTGATTTTTGGTGATGAAGAGTTTGGTCTTGTCCTCTTGTTTTGGGCAATAATTTTATCATGCATGTTACTACCTCTGGGTGTGGAGCACTGGCTGGCGCTCTCATTTGCCTCTGAAATACTCTGCTTTGATGTCCTTTGAGGCTTCTTGTCAGTAGCAGCAAGCGGAGAAGGGCCTATTGTAGATCTTGGGGATTGTGCTGGCAAACTAGCCTTTCGCTTGCTGTAAACACTGCTTTTTATCAGGTGTCTTCTTGGGTCATTATCGCTCATTCTACGAACAAATAATGGTGTGCTGGAATTCACTGGCGTAGGCGTGGAATGTGGTGAGCTCACCCTGTTGTTGTTATTATTATTAGCACCAGTTTGATGTCCCTTATCCCCTGTGGAAGGGGTCGAAATTGGGGACCCTCTTTGGGGCTTAGCACCATTCTGAGAGCTGGAAGACTGCTTCAGTCGTTCCAGACGCCGTTTCAAGACATCAGTTTGAAGCGTCCCCTTTCCACTTGCACTGACTCTTCTGGTTGCCCCATTGCTGACGGCAGCATTTGACTGTGATACTTTCTCTGAAGACGGTCCAGCAGAATTCCTCTCACCAGGCACTCTGGTAGACGGAGCCTTGAAAGCAGACTTCCTTGGTGGTGAGCTCATAATGACAGTATGCAGAGCAACATATTCAAGAAATGTTCCAGTCAGTCTTGAAAGTTCATCATATAACAGTCAAAGCTTATCATCCTTCTATAATATGCTTTATCTTACACATCCGATGTATTCTGCAATGTAAATAGAAAATAGAAAATACAAAAATATAATAATTTCATTGGTAACTCTTTCGCTACAAAATTTCAGTTTCCAAATTTCCCTGATCTGTACGGAATTAAGTGGAGGAAATAAGGGGAAAATATGGAATACATCGGGAAAGCATTTTTAAGTTTTTACTTTGAGTTCAGACGGAGAGCCGCTCTCACCGGCTCGAAACACGGTCAGAGGTCATGCTGATTAGCGTACGGTATGCAAGCTTCATTGGTACATCCCCGTATGTCCTTGTTTGTTTACAGTAACGTCAGCAAGCCGCCAACAGCGGCTTGCTGTACAATGTTTAGTATTTTGTAGCAAATTATCAACTACATGTAGGTTGATTAATTGATTCTATCTCTATTCACTTCAAAAGAACTTTTGTTCTACATGCAGATCTACATTGTAGACGAGTTTGAAGTAAATATTGACTAAGATTCACATACATAGGAGGTGTTGTTCAAAATCAACTGCAAATCAACTGCAACTATGCAAATTATGACACGCATTTTCATTCGCGCACGTTTGTGCATTTTACAAAACGCGCATGAAACAATGATATTGATTGGCACGTTCCGATCAACTGCAACTTGCGATCAATTGCAAATGTTAGCAACACCATCATAGACACACAAATTTTGTTAACTTGTAGGCCCCTATGTCATTTTATTCATCTGTTTTTTATTATTATATTTTTTGTAGAAAGGGTGCAAAATAAGCCATTTGTGCATACCTCCAACAAAAATTCAACATAGGGGCCTACATGTACACACCTGGTTTTAGAATTTCAGAATTTCAGAAAATCATATAAGAATGTGGGGGGTTTTGGCAACCCTTAGTTTGGAAGGAAAAAATAATTCAAACTCAAATGCCTCAAACTTCCACAAATGAATAAACACGAAGTAAAAATACATGTACATGTATGATTGTGGAAGTTTAAAATGTTTGTAACCAGCCTACTTTTGTCCTTCCAAACTAAGAAGGGTGGCCAAAAAATCCTCATTTACTCTAATACATAATTATGCAAGCCACAAACATTCAAGAAACAATGTGGTGACATTCAAATTTCAATGTAGAAAATCTGAAAGAATGATTAATCTCAATTAGGTAGGCTATTAATTTTATCTGTTTGTCACGATAACAAAAAAAACATGTATTTTCTTTAAAATAATGTTATCAGGGCATTAAGTATCTGTCTGAGGTCCAGTTGATGGCATAGCCTTGGTTACAAAGTAAGAGAGAAAGGATGGCAGAGGCAGAGCGCTGACCTGGGCCAGGCCCAGGGCCCAGGCTAGGCCCAGGGCCAGGAGCACTGAGCACCGAAGTATGAAGCGGGGCCGTACACATAGTGACGAGTGACGCCGAAATCTTGGGCTGCAGGGGGTCTGGTGAGCCGCTAGATAATCTATGTACGCCACAGACGAAACTGCATGTAAATTTGAGGCCATTCGCGCTTCTCATGATTAATAAAGTAAAAAGCAGTTGCTTACTATTGTTTTATAGATTTCCCACATGCCATTTTTAAACTACTCACCTTCAAATGGGAGATATTCCAGGTAATTTCCGTCGATAAAGCGTTTCCTTTCCGAGCAACGTAGATACACAAATCAAATCATTCAACTGGAAATGCTCAATGGTATCCTCAAATAGACAAACTCTATAAAAAAAAAGTCTGATCTGCTGATCAAAATTATAGGACGAGCAGGTGATGAGGACATCTAGGTATCAAGTGGTGGATCTACATGTACATGTATTTCGCGGTGGGTTAGGTGCATGTTCTGTGGGTTTAGCCCCCCCCCCCTTTTTTTTTCTTGGTAATTAAGCGCCGTCTAGACAAGGCACCGCGGAAAGTTTTGAACAGTAGACAGCGGCAATGGTGGGTGCAGGGGCTGTGTATTAATAGTTTACACACTTACTGAAAAAATGGGGGTTGTCACCCATTACCTTTTGAAAAGATACGTAGGTTTAAACTAGCCCCCATAGCGCATACCACCCCCCCCCCCCAACAAAAAAATATCCTGCAACTCTATACGGTTTGCAATTTGTGGCGCCAATGCGCTTCGTCATCTCAAAGATTTTCTCCTCCTCATTTTAATGGAATATAGGGGTTGCATGTTTAAAGTCGAAAACTGAATTGAAAGTCTCAACTGACAATTTCCAGGAATGTGAAAGATTGTATGGGGGAGGCATATATCTCTCAGAGACCCCCCCCCCCCCGTCTTATGGAAAAAGGCTAGGTCCGCCACTGAAATTTATTTTACTACATGAGCAAATATTTACAACATGATTTTAAAAGATCGCTAAAAGATATTAATAACTTCTTTTAAGACTGAAGCTATCGGAAGTTATTATCCAAATATGCATCCGCCCTGCATTGCCTATTTTGCCTTTACCACGGCTTCAACGAATCTGCTTGCTTGTTTTGCACACAAACTTTGTAATACATTCCCTTTTGATATATTAAATTCATATCTTCATTGGATATCTCCAAATCAATACCAAAATGACATTTTTTTATCATTACATTTATTTTTTTATATGATATATTTTATCAAGAGCATATATTTTATTTGTTCAGTTGAATATCAGTGTCTTGCAACTGATATGAACTTTTAAACGCGCAGTAGAATAATACTTTCTGCGCTTTAATAATGTTGTTATGCAATTGCAAATAATCTGGTATAAAAGAAAAATGTCAACCCCCATCTTATTACGACACAGAACGACATTGGAAGATGAATTTGCGGAGTTCTAGATGAAAAAAAAAACTTTGCAATTGGGATTGAAAATTAAAATTGATGAGCTCAGATAATGGAATGTTTGGTAATATTAATGTAATTCCTTAAAACTCTATTCCATAAGATATTATTGTTTTTCTTCTTTTTTTTCAAACTGTACTTTTGAGTAATCATTATTTGTTCATTTTTGTTTTTGTGTTCATTTTGTCTCAAATGTCCTGTCAATATTTCTTTTTTTTTAAATGTCTTAATGAAATTAATTGAACATTGTTTGAATTTCAACTCGTATTTCAGTTCATGACCATGATCCAGTCGTTTTGTTTCATGCATTTATATAATAAATTCAAATAGTCTATTACGTAATCTTAATAACATTACTTCATAATATGTTTTTTTTTATACCAGCCATCAATCATTATAGCATTTCAGAAACAAGCCAACTCTGGCCTTTCCATATTATAATCTTTAGAATTACCTATCTGTAAATAATTATCGAAAAGAAGTACTAGCAGAAGTGTTGGTATATCATAAATTACTGATATCATATATTAGATTTATGATATACCAACACTATCGCTAGTATTTGTTTTCTATAATTATTCATACAGAACAAAAATATATGCTTTCAATATTGAAAGCATGTTATCATTGTTCTGTACTAATTAATGTCTGAAATCTACAGCCCTCCTTATCGAAAAAATAAATAATTTCTGTCTACGCTCAATGAATTACTACATGGAGAGTATAAATAAATAAAATGCTTTGTATATTGGAAGACTTTTGGAAGACTTTTAGTTGAAATGACTGAACATGGGAATGGCGCAATCTGCACTTATAACAAATGTCACTGGTCTGTTTAAATCAGAAGTAATTCTAATAGATATGTTCGATCATTGTCCAGTGTCTGATGTAGATTTTAAGTTATTTCATATATTGCAACAGTAAAGGGGAACGGAAAATTAAGGGGGATAATATTTTGCTTTGCTCTTTCCAAATTTTATAATCGACCAAATGACCAATGATCGATATTGGATTGACAAGTTTGATTTCTTTACAAATTGCTTGTGGATTATGTGTGCTTCCCTGTCAGACCCATTTCAATTGAATAATTCTATAAAGGTCAAATGCAGACCAAAAAAGAAGCTTAGGACGTTATAGGAGGAAAATGTTTTTAAAAACCATACACTTAGGATATAAAATACGAATTATAACAAGAAAATTCTTAAGGATAACGAGAATCGACAGCAAGTTTTAAAAAGTCCGAGGAAATTCGTTTTAGGATAAGTGCTGGGTTTGATGATATTCATGTCAAAGTTGTGACGCATGTGATGGATCTTATTGATAAACCTTTATGTGCAAGTCTTCTCCAGGATAAATGTACCCATTAATGTTGGAATCTAGCTGCAGGCCTATATTCTCGGCAGGACATTTTAACGGGTTTTTTTTGCTGCTACTAACACTATGGTTTTTTTTATTGTCATTGTGATATGATTGAATCGAATTGAAAAGAAAATGAAAAGTACTATGAATTGGAAATAACGAAGCGTCGTAATTCACTATGGACATGTATTCGATCATGCAATCGTGAACAGTAATGAAGAATAGGGAGGAGAGGAAAGAATAACGATGAGTATGAGGCGGATACAGGGAAGGCAGAGGGCGAATCGGCCCGTCCCTCCCCCTGTTTATGTTTAAAATAACTCTGGTACCTTACCAGTTACTTTTCCCTATATGTTTATGTCAATTCGCTTTGTTTATATTTTCCTATTATTGTCTGTATTGCGCATGGGCTACACCTGAATCGGTATCTGCATAGAAGTCCTATAAAATTAATAACAATTTAAAGGACTTAACTTTGAAGCGCTTTACAAAATGACATAGCATATTTCCCTTTCAAAAGGAAACTAGAATTTATCCCCAATGTCAATTGCAGCATCTTCACCAATGATTTTTATGAATCTGAATAATACATCCCCGTCGCCAAACAGTTTTTCACTCAATTTCCCCCACTCCTCCC
>BQKZ01001020.1:18452-34842 GCA_036244855.1 Temnopleurus reevesii
TCATCTATTTGATGGCAACACGAGAAAGACCCTCTCAAACAGCCGGACTTACTGAAAGCCCGCGAATCTCTTTAGCAAACTTCAAATCACTTTTTCAAAAGTAGCCACTCCGGACTCCTCCATTGTGCAGTCGCGAGCCGGAGCCCGCACTGAACCAAGCGAACAATAGCGCGCTGAAAAAAAGTACGGTAGCCACTGCCTGTCAAATCGGATAGCAAATACAAATATTTGCTTAATATGTAGTGTGTCCATATACCTCTATGAGTGTGTCTCGTATTTCGCATGGACCCTTCAATCACGTCGATCGATTGAGTACGATGACAATGGTTTGATATTCAGTACATCAAGAGTTCTTGTTTAGTACACCACTTTCAGACATTGCACCAATAGCTACTGGTCTAGGTCCGTATTACATAATAAAGGAGACAATAAATAGCCCTTGGTCAAACCGAGGATCCTTTAAAAAGTAGGAAAAGACACTTGTCTACTCATATGGCTAAATCTACAACATGTTTTGATTGATTAAGTGATTGGATCTTCGGTTTTAAAAATGTTATTCCTTTGTTATTGGTTTGTTTGCAGCTTTGGTACAAGGACTTTAAGGCCGCATTGGGTCTATTATAGTATGAGATGTTTTCTTCTCCTTTTTCAATTGTTATGATAGTGTTTGTACTTCTAACCATTTTATTTGTTACGCCTTGAGCATTTGAGTGACATATTCACGTTTGCATTATATACTTTTCTAAACTTAGAAATAAACTTATTTTAATTAAATTTGAATCCATTTAAACTCTTACTGTAATTCAATAAGAAATAAAGTTGGAGGAGAAATAAGGCTGAACAAAGTCACGACTATATTGGACATAATAACTTTTGAAGGAAAACCTAAGAGAGGAAAAAATGGAAGGAACGAGTATTAAAGGCACCAACAGTAGGGACCATCATACTCCCAATTGTTTCTAACCCCCCCCCCCCCCCCCCCTTAGAGGTAGACACACGATTCTACGCTTAGGCTTTTTTGTTGTTGTTTTGTCTTTGTTTAGTTCTGCTAGCCTTCTTCCTTGCTTGTCAGCTCTTTTGAAAGGGCTTTAAATTTTTGCTTGAGAAATTCTTATTACCATCTTTGTTACTATTTTTTTTTCTTTCTTTGTCATTCCGTCGTTGAGGGGCGCAAAATTTCGGTCGCCCCCGCCCTCATCCGGATTCTCAAATCGTGAAAGAGGCATGGGAAGAAAACTGAACGAAAATACAAAATGGGGAGATTTTGTTTACTTTACTTTACTTATTCTTATTTTCTTGACACTGGCTATAGCATATTGATTATTCACCTGTGAAAAAAAAATTACAATTTTTCGTCGTATTAACTTGACTTTATGCACAATTTTCATTGAAAAGGGTCCTAAATTGCAAATATTAAAAAAGGAGCAGAAATTATCCACGAACTTGGTGCCAATTAATGCGGGAAAGCGAGATTAAATAGAATAGGACAAACAAAGAAGAGAAACTTTGCAAGATAGTTTAGAAAACTTCACAAAACAATCTCACATTAAAATCAAAGCTCGTATTACAAAACAAAGAAAGAACTAAACAAAGGCATGAAAGGAGTGGATGAAACCACAAATCCCGTTTTAGATCGTCGTTTCTTACAATCTTCCGAATCCCTATAGCTTACTTAGCAGATATTTTATATAATATGGATATTTTAATTTTCCAGCTCGCATCGTTATAAGAGGACTACCATGAAATTAAGATTCATCCTAACTTGAGGCTCATAATCTTCTCGAGATTGTACGTATTCTTGTCTGCCAAAATATCCCCATATCGTGGACACACGTCATGCATATTGTGTAAAAGTTTATTTGAGTTTTATTAGGGCGGACAAAGAACCATACGACGTGCTTTACATGCCAAAGGGGAGGAAGGGTCGAACTTATATGCTGTAAATTCGAAAATGATTTCACTTCAAATCGGCGAGTTCATACGGGGGCATGTCTAAGCCTTAGACTTTAGGCGAGTCTTATTCTAAAATAATCTAGACCGTCTTTTGACAATGGTAGAATTGAGGTGTTTATCTGCCCTGGGTTTAAGTCGGCATGTGATAGGCGGTGGAAAATAGGACAAGAAAACACAACAGAATAATTAAGCCTGGATAATTTTACACCGCTTAGTCCCCTAATGATGACGTAAACCCGCTGGGCGTGTTCGTGAAACGGACGGAATACCGTATAATGGTGTCTTTGAAGTTCTTGATAAAAAAAAAATCTTTCGTGTGAAGTAACACAACTGGCGACGATATCAATTCTGGTCTGACAAAAATGTCATTTATTTGTTCTATCATCATCATTTCCTTGTTTGTGGTTATTGTTTCTTCTATAGATTTGTATCGAACGACACCTTGTTAAACTTTTAGTCTTATTTCTATATATATTTATATTTAATATTGTGTGGAGGCGTCATTGTGTAGTGGTTAGGACTGTCGCCTTTCAACTAGAGGGTCGCGGGTTCGAGTCCCACCCATGGCGTTAATTTCCTTCGGCCAGAGATTCATCCACATTGTGCTGCACTCGACCCAGGTGAGGTGAATGGGTACCTGGCAAGAATTTTTCCTTGAAATGCAGCGCGCTACCTACAACAATGCATGGCGGCACCCAGTGGAGAAATCAACGACGATGAACAGAGATTTAATCTCGTAGATGATGATGATTTGGAGGAATTCATTTCATCGACGATTACAAGTAGGATATAAATTTGATTACTATTTCGGTTTTACTTGTGTAGGATATAAATCGAATATACCATGCACATTTTTCGAAGTACTATATGAAATTATGGATTCTTCGGTGACCGGCATAGTGACTATTTTCTTCGGGGCTGTGGTCTCAGTGTTGAATTACTTTTTCCTCGGGGCTGTGCCCCTCGGAGAATAATGATATATCACCTCACAATCCATAATTTCAATTAGAACTTCTCAGTGCATGGTATATTTGATTATTATTATTAAAAAACTTAGTCGTAATCGATTACTGGACTACTGAAACTTTAACTTAACATCCGGACGTGGATATCATTGAGTTGGCCGACCGATGACTTACCAAAGACGATTTGGTCTACTTCTGCTCAAGTTTTAGGGAAATATTAAAGCCTTTTCGCCACCAGCCACCTTTTACTTGCCGCCCAAAACACGCTCTTTCTAGTGACCAAATCGAGCGGCCCGGCCCAACATCACCGTCCGCATAAAGCGGAAGTAAGGCCCCGGTCACATAGAGGCTCGGAAGCAAAACGATTAAACACGATTCTTTGTTAATTCACAATTAACTGCCTCCAAACAAAGAGTCATGTTCAATCGTGTTCTTCCGGGGCCCTATGTGACCGGGGCGTTGGACGTAGCAAATTACCTGACGAAATTAATTAAGATATCAATTGATCAATAAAGGTCACCAGACAATCCATTGATCATCCATAGGACTATTTGCCTTTCTGAGGGAACAACAAACGCTTATCCAATTAGACCTAGCAATACAAAAGATACACACTATAAGAACATGGAGGTAGCTTTGAAAAAGTATTTCAACACTGAGATCATACCCTCCCATGCCACAAGTCTTGCAACATAGGAAAATTACGTTCGTTTTCCATTGATTCACCTGTCGTATTTTTTTCTTATTTTTCCTTAAACGTGATTAAAATCACAAATATCTATTGTTGAAATTGAAGTGTCATACACGGTTTGTAAATTATGTAGGGTAAAACAATTCTTAATTGAGTTATGCCTTAGGTACCAAAGACCAAAGACGACAAAGGTAGAAAATTGCAATGTCTCGACTTGCAGATTAGTCAACGGCTTCTCGCAAAATTGTTTTCCCTTTCTTTAAATTGAACATATTCCATGACTTGTTGAATACTTCTTCTAACAAAAAGTGTCAAAATCTGTACCCATATAATGCAAATAAAATAGACAGCCTTAGTAGAAGACGTCACTCTTGGTTCCTTCAGGGCATGTGTTTTTATGATTTTATGTTACATCGTGTATTGGCCATTAGGTTTTGAGAAGGAGCAATATAATTACGAAAAGTTATCGTTCTTGAGTACAGAAAATAATCCTGAGATATTTTATTACATTTTTTTTTCATACGGCCAGTGCATAACATTGATTTATACGTGTGTCCTGAAGGAATTAAGAGTGGGTCTATGTTGCAATATATATGGCATGGGAGGGTACTACTTTAAAAGACATGGCAGTTGTGGGTTTGACGCTTTATTCGTAGGCACACGTTTTACCGACTGAGCTGCTTGCTCGGTACTTTCGACAGCTGGATGGATTTATAAAACATTGATCAGAAACTCCGATCCGTCAGCAGTCAGCCGAGACAATGCACGGATGGAATTCCATTGAAATGATGTAATGGAATAAACTACAATAAATTAAAATCGATATCATCTTATCTATGATTCTTTACATGTTTACTTTTTCACAATCACAAGAATGCTACAAAAATCAAAGGATATATGAGGTCAGATGCTGAATGATCGAAAATCTTATGCGTATTAGACTCATCAACGTACTCAAGAAATTTTAAAAGCGATTGCGTAAAACACTGCCCTGGGTGTGTAAAATTCACCAAAATTAACTTTATCGGATATGATTATGAATTATAAGGATAATGATAATAAGATGATGCAATTTGTATTGTGCACGTATCCACTATAGCTCTGCGGAGTGCTCAAGGCGTTTTGTATCATTATCATCCTTGATTTAGTCCGGCACTGCCCACGGTGTGTCGAGAAAGTTCAAGCAGTATAATGATGATTATGCTGCATATGTTTAACTCAAAACCAATATGGAAAATATCAAAGTGACATGTCTTTGTTTGCTTTCAATCTTCTTAATCATCTATCATGAAAATCGATTTATTCCTTTCAATTAAGAGATGTCACCACCGCTGTTTACTATTCACTCCTAGTGTCTACGTTGAATAATGTTTGCTAGAGAGCGCTGAGTTTGAGAATGGGGTTTGGTAACAACTTGCCACCCGTTTATATACCATCCGCCTTGTCCCTTCATTGTTCATATTCTGTTCCCCCACCTCCAAGGGGCAAATAGAACACAATATAACGCTGAATAAAACGGCACGTGCGAACGAGTAATATTATAACCAATCTTTCCTAGGTACCCCTCCTCTGGAACTATACCGCTCCTTAACCCCCGCGCCGGGGAGACACTCGGCAAACGCGCGAATGAGGAAGTGCCGAGCTATGCGCGCTGCTCAGCGGAGATCCACGAGGTCGTGTGCCGGTTGCCTCCCGGCACGCGACCCGCTATTCTCGGGTCTCGCGCCCCAGTGGCTAGTGCTTTTGTTCCCCATTGACTTAATCACACTAAATTCTTTCCGGGCTTTAATATCTAGTCGCATGTAGAGTTGAGTAAAAGTGAGATGGGGAAAAGAGAGAGGGAGAGGGAGAGAGGGAGAGAGAGAGAGAGAGAGGAGAGAGAGAGAAGAGGAAAAGAGAGAGAGAGCTAGCGCACAAACATGACAAAATGAATATAGAGACACAACAGTTTAGAAAGATATGGGGAAGAGAGAGAAGGAGAGAGTAAGAGAGAGCTAAATAGATAGAAAGAGAAAGAGAGAAAGAGGAAGAGAAAGAGACAGCTTAAAAGGACACAATATTAGTGACAAAAGAAAGGAGTAGACTGATGAGGAAACACTACAGAACAGAGAAAGAGAAAGAGAAGAGAGAGATAAGCGAGGGGAGAGTTTCGGAGAGAGAGGAAGGAGGAATAGAGTTGGCATGGTTGGAGGGGAGGTAGGGGAGCGGAAATGAAAAAAAGTGAAAGCGGATGATGAATTAGCGACTTGATAGATATTTATATGTATACATGAAGTTAGATATTAGGGGCTGGTAATTGAACAAATATTGATAAATGCTTGGATGCAGCAGCCAAATAATTGGTGAATAAAAAAAATTATACAAATGACGAAAGTCATTGGATATATAACCTAAGTAAGAAAAGAGTGTAAAGCTTTGGACATTTAATGTTTTCTTTTTCATTTATAAAGCACCATAATGTGAATCCCTATATACGAGCCTATCTTTAAAAGATTTCCCAAAACTTCCAAATCTATGTAAATATGTTTGGGGCTGTTCATGGAAAGATTCTAAGTTCAGTGTAAAGAACCTTTCACGAATGTTCCCAATACGAGAGCTCATCCAGATTATCATCTATGGGTTTTTTCAGACTTGTTAACCCCTTATTCATACTGATCAATCATTCATTGAGATTTACCAATCCCTTATTCAGACTTAAATTCATTTTAAGTTATTCATCATGGTATGCACTTACCAACACCATATACTAACTAACCCCTAATAGGACTTTTAATTATCAAGACTTATCAATCTTTATCCATACCGTACTTAAGTCCCTTATTAAGACTTATCAAGAATTATTTAGACTTATCAACCACTTATTTAGACGTGTCATTCCCTTATACTTAAGAATTATCTTATTCAAACCAATCAATCCCTAATTCAGACTTAAGTCTCTGTTTAAGAGTTATCCATCGAGATTTACACTTACCAACACATTATACTAACCAACCCATTTTCAGGACTTTCAACATCATCATTCAGATTTATCAATATTTATCCATGCTCAAGTCTTTTATTAAGACTTAACAAGACTTACCAACCACTTATTCAGACGCATTAAACCTTATCTTTACTTAAATCACTTATTAAGACTTATCAAGAATTATTTAGGCTTGCCAAGTACTTATTCCGACGCATTAAATCTTATCCTTACTAATATCCCTTATGAATACTAATCAATAATTATTTAGACTTAACAACCACTTATTTAGACGTGCCATTCCCGTATACTTAACAATTATCTTATTCAAACCAATCAAATCCTTATTCAGACTTAAGTCCCTGTTTAAGAGACGCATCAAAAGTTATCCTTACTTAAATCCCTCACCTGTATTAGGACTTATCAAGAATTTATTTAGACTTACCAAGCACTTATTCAGACGCATCGAACCTTATCCTTACTTAAATCCCTTATATAGACTAATCAACCCTTTGCCAACAATTATCAATCCTTTATTCAGGAGACTTACCAATTCCTTATTTAGATTTCAGTCCCTTATTTAAATTTATCATAACAGTATTTAGACTTGCTATCAATTGCTTATTCCCACTTATCATTCCATTTCAGACTTACAACTTCCTTATACAGACTTAATATTCGTTATCATTCCTTTTCAGATTTATAAATGATTCAGAATTCACTACCTTATTTAGACATAATTCAATCAACAATAATCAGCCCCTATCTTCTCATTTAAACAAGAAAATCTCGAAAAATAAGCTTGAATGGTAGTATCTAAATTCTGTGGAACCTTTATTGATACTGATTGGCTGTCACAATTTCCATGGTAGTGACCACTCATTGCATTGTTGTCGGTACGTCCACGCATTCAATGTAACTGAATCGAATAATTCGATGCAAAGAATCTGTGTGTGTGTGCGTGTGCGTGTGTGTGTGTGTGTGTGTGTTTATGTTTGTGTGATTGTGTGTTTTTAAATTAGAAAAATACAATGCAATTTTAGTTTTTAGAATTCTCAAAAGCAAAAATAACGGATGTAAATCAAAACGAAGAATAGAATAAATATTGGATATCTAGACATTTCATTAGGCGCTTCCTCCCTCGAGTTTGCCTAGTATTAATAAGGCATCAGTCATCACCTATCAGCACCAACCAGCATCATTAATATCCTCACTGGTCTAAACACCACACGGGTATAATGCATACTGATCAAACATAATCATATTGTTTCCGCCCGTATCACCAGCGTTTATTTCCCGGTCGCCGCACGGTACATGCCAAACCCCATCGGGGGAGAAACAAATTGTTTTCTCTAAGCAAATACGACCAATACTAAGAGCCGAGTCACACATTTGCGTTTTGCGCCAACGTATGCAGAGCGTTTATTGAAGTTAATCAACGATCCTTGGGCGCAGGAATCACGCGTGCCTGACGATTGCATGCATATGCTACATCTGGCGCTAATTGAGCGGATACGACGTCGGACAAGCGTCTGACCAGCGTTTTCCTGCGCATGAGGGTAGTCGAATAATTGCTTTTATGAAATAAGAAATATGTGACTGGGCTTTAAGTGCGGTTGTAACATGATTCGCGCGCCAGTGATTTAAGTTAAGTCCTTTGAGAGGGCTTAATGAATTTCTAGCTCTTCAGATTGAACAGGTTAGGTATGCGCGCGTCTCTTGAACGGGACCAGTAAAAGTGGAATAGGGAGGCTTTTTTGTTCCCTCGTTTCGCTATCTCTCCTTCTCTCTCTCTTATCTCTCCTTTTTTTTATATCCCATTCGTAAAATTTACAAACACACGCATTTTTTCTTTATGTTACCGTTTCTATATTCTCATACGAACAAGGAACACACATACAGACACACATCCAAATATGTTGATTTGAGACATGAACACACACACTTGTTTGCTCTCTCTGTCTCTCTCTCTCTCTCTCTCTCTCTCTCTCTCTCTCTCTCTCTCTTATTGTCATCTTTCTTCTTCTTTTTCGTTCGATCCTCCTCATTCTTCATTATAGTATTTTTCTTCTTCTTCTTCTTCTCCTCCTCTTCCTTATTCTTATTCTTCTCCATTTTCTTTTTCTTCTTCTCTTTCTTGCTCTTCTCCCTTTCCTCTTCTTCTTTTTTTCCTCTTCTTCTTGACTGAGGCGCCGTGGCGTGCGCCTGAAATCAAGCTGTTCGGGACAGTCATCAGACTCGGGTTAGTTCCTGCCTGTGGGTTCGAAGCCTGGTAGCATACCGTCTTGCGGATGGAGACGTTAAGATGGCGATCCTCTTTCTCACTTCTTCTTCTGGCGTAAATATTCAGAATTGAATGATACACGCCTCTAAACTACATCCTTTCCTTTTTCCTTTTTTTCTCCTTCTCCTCATTTTCTTCTCTTGTCCTTCTTCACCTTCTCCTCTTCTTTTTCGTCTCCTTCTTCTCTCTCTCTCTCTCTCTGATTCTCTTTACCTACATATCTCTCTCTCTCTCTCTCTCCATCTCCCCTCTCCCTCCCTCTCTCTCTCTCCATCTCCCCTCTCGTTTTTCTTCTCTCTCCTCCTCTCTCTTCTCCTTATGGTCATCATCTTCCTTCAAATGCCTTCGTGTCATATGCAATATGATCAATATTACACTGGAGTAGCCATGCGGCTGTGTAAACGACAGCTATGTATTCAGGTGGCCGCTGGTCCGGGGGAGACGAGGAGTAGGGTCCCGCTCTTACCGAAGACCAGAGCGGTGTTTCACCAAATCGTTCTTACAGTTACGCGCGACTTTTAGAAAGACTGGAGTACGTTAACGAGAGTAAAGGCGCGCAAGATTCTCGATTATTCAGCACAAGAACTGGTACCCGTCGAACTTGAAGTCGTTCTTAAAGTCTTTCGTAACTTGGTGAAACACCACCCAGGTAATATTAGAAAGATGGAGAGACACGAGAGATGGAGGGTAGATGAGAAGAATCGTGATTCATTCGACACTTTCTAACCCCCATTTACATATGGAAATTAAGCGAGGGTAATATCTAAAGGAGTGGGTAAGTCGCGATTTTCGTAGTCAAATCTTGCATTGAAATGTTGATTTAATAAAAATAATACACAACATTTATATAGTACTTAATACGAAGTGTTGCTGATCGCTCTGTGCACTATCACCCGGCTATAGTACGGCAACCATCAATGCATTCAAGGAATTTCTTCCTACCGGTACCCATTCACCTCACCTGGATTGAGTGCAGGACAATCTATATAGATATACAGCCTCATACTATCTGAATATATCATTTTTTTTATTAGCAGCATGCTAAAAACGTTTATCTTATATTTTTTGTTTTCATTACTTATAAATTTGTATACGATTGAATTTTCGAAAAGAATTGACAATAAATTATTTATTTTTAGTGAAAAATGCACTTCCCGATACTTTGATAAAAATCAAGCTTAGCCACAATTATGGCATTATACAAAGTAATGTTTCTTAAAATGTATGATCGTCCATATGCACAAAAAGGAAGTGTGAAACTTTGCTTTAAAGAAAAATTGTCATTTTATTGCACATGAGAACTAACATTTACACGATAATTATTCATACATGATGGTGCCGTACAAAATGACCCTTGCAACTTTTTTAAAAGAGACATGAAATAGGATATGGGATATTAGTGATTTTCATAGAAAAGCTAAACAGATAGTCGACAAACATTACCTGTAATATTGGGGGTGTTCTCTCTCTCTCTCTCTCTCTCTCTCTCTCTCTCTCTCTCTCTCTTTCATTTTGTGACAGAACACCCCGTCGTTAAAAAAAAACTACGTCACTTTTTGCTGTGACTATACATGTGTTACCCTTTCCTTTCCACAGTTACCCTCACCAGGCGCCGTGGTGTAGTTGTCATGACTCTCGCCTTTCATCCAGAGGGTCGTAGGTTCGAATCCCACCCATGGCGTTAATTTCCTACAGCAAGAAATTTATCCACGAAGCTGCACTCTACCCAGGTGTGCTTGGGGACCGGTAGGAGACAGCAGCACGTTATCTGATGTGACGTGAGCGATTTGGCTGCCTAGATGCTGAGGCTTGAATTGCCATCCAGTGACCGGGTAATAATATCAGAAGCGCTTTGACCAGTCAAAACTGACCGAAAAGGCGCTATATAAATCCGCAATATTATTATTATTATACCACCCCCCCCCCCTTCCTCCGCGACACGTAGATGAGTTCACTGTTAAATGCTTTTTGGCTAAATTAATTCGACCATTATTTGAAAAGGTCTCCTTCCATTTTTAACCTTTTAACCATCTGTAACGAAAAGAAAGGTCTTTTTATATTTTTTCCGGCGGCATTGTTGCATATATTTCTTTATTCAATTGCGATCTGTCCCATTGAAAATCACAGATTTCCAGGCAGAATTTAATTCTTTACCAATTCAAGTGTCAGTGCACAACATTATCTCTATAATGCTTCCAAAAACCCCATTGACAAGCCGGCAAATGTCCTAAATGTGAGAGGGAACAATAAACAATCCACATAAACAAGCGAAAATATTTATTGAGCAAACCAGTTTTGCGAACATTTTCCAATAAAAACCCGCCAAATCCCGCTGTGTTTAAATCAATAGTATTGTTTTCACTCGGTGATTTTATCCCTCAACACGTGAACAATGTGGAATACATGCTGTGAAGGTTTCCAAACATTTTATTTGATTAAAGTCTTCATCTTTTGAAAAGGAAAGGGGTTCCGATGTGTGATGGATGTTTGCCAGAAGTACTTTGTGTTGGTTTAGCTGCGTGCGTGGCTGGTGCGTAATAAAATGTGCATCCCGCAAACTAAGTATATGTTTTCTAACTGTTTAAGATTCATGCTTTAAAGTACTGTAAGTAGCTGCACGCGTTAAACCTGGATATGTGGATATGTGATTTATATTGGTTTGTTTATATCTGCAATCATGGCAATCTATCATCAAATTGTGCTCTTGAGAAACATCTAGAATTATAGTGTGCATTTAGAATTACCTTATTTAGACCAATATAATATTATACCGATTGCAAAATAATTAAGTTCTACTGAATACTTCCTTTTACATCAATATTTTCAATACATATTGCATAACTTTAAAAGCTCGACGATTATTTTATATAATAAACAATTAAAGAATGTTAAACAATAAAAAATAACGATTTCGCCACTAACATTACTAATAATTCATTTTTGATGTTTTTGTTTGGTTGGTTGTTTGTTTGTTTGATTTGGGTTTTTTCTCATTTCTTGTAATAGCATATCCTCTCTTGTTTTCCTAAATAACTTCCTTTCCTGTTTAGTACAAGCGAGGATGCATTTAACACGATATAAACTATTTTCGAAAAGTTAAGTCGAACGCAATTTCAATGCCCCTTTGTAGTGCTATTGAATTCGGTACCGGCTTGTCATTGTTGTGTCCGCACAGTTGAATACATGGTGTACGGACCTATTGTCTGCGTTAGTTAACTTTTCGGAAATAGTTTATATCGTGTTATTTGAGTTTGATTAGAAATATTTGACATCTACATAAGATATGAAACAACTGATAAAAATTCATCGCAAACAACTTTTCTTGAACTAGACTAAATGCATCTTATTTTGATAATGGAATTTAATCTCTATATTGTCGATTTCATATTTCTTATAGCTATACCTAAGATATAGAATGACCATTATGACTGTTAAACTGCAATGTAGTGCTATTCCTTTGTAAATGATTTTTGTCATTGCGGCTGTTGTTATCTGTTTGTTTGGTTGAATATTGTTTTCTCCATTTCCTAAAAAATTTAAAAATTTGGGGGTGCATAAACTGAAAATTCGGGTTATCTGTGCTTCGTGGTTTTGACTTTCACCTTTTAATTAGGGCGCTGTAGATTGGAATCCTACAAATGGCGTTGATTTCCTTTTAACACGATATCAACTATTTCCGAAAACTTAAGTCGAACGCAAATTCAATGCTCCTTTGTAATGCTACTGAAATCGGAACCGGCTTGTCATTGTTGCGTCCCCACAGTTGAATACACGTCGTACAAATCTATATATTGTCTGCTTTCGACTTAATTTTTTCGGAAATACTTGATATCGTGTTTTTTGCAAGACATTTATCGCATCGCGCTGCATTCATCCCAGGCGAAAATGGGTCCTGACTGGAATTTATTTACTGAAATGTTTGAACATATGAGTGACTTGCTCGGCGACTATAACCAGTGTAATAATTTGGAACCTAGTACCAATCAAAGAAGAGAATATGCATACAGTAACTGAGCTGTGAAGAAAAAGCTATAAACTAATCTTCGTTAGATGTTAAACTACTCTGCACCATTTTGTGAAATTTACCCCCATGAGTTTATATCGCGTTGATCATGCCAAATATACATTTTTTTAATTTCAGAACTTTTTAACTTATTATAAAAGAGATCATCAATTATTGTGCAATCAAGTATTCGGATAATTAATTCGTCCTTGTTTTCACAAAGTAACGAGAGCCAGAGGGTATTGTTACACGAAATGGGTTACAATTCCATTGAAACGTGTCCTTCTATAGAATTAGCACGTTGTTCGATATCATGCCTGTTGAATTGGCGCTATTTCGGGATTTGTTTGCCTTCATGCAACAATACCCTTTGTCTCCCGTCACTTCGTGAAAACACGGACGAATTATGGTAGAAACAAAAACGCAGTTAAGGCTGAACTAAAATCGAATGAAAGACTCTGATTTTCGTGTTTAATACATACATGATCGCAGGCCCCTTCATTTTTTATTGAATTGCAATTATCGACCCATTCATGTTCTAAATATGTAATTACAGGTTGTTGCGCCATAAACATTAAATGTTCAGTTAGCTGGTTAGGAAATGAAGCTGATTTTATCATTGAGCTGGCTTCAAAATGATTCTTTAATTAATCATTTTATCGTAAGCTGTTATTTATTCATTTATTCATTGCAACTGTACATATTGATTATTTCTATGCAAATAAACTTCAATCTATACATCATGCATTATTTTGCTTTTATTTATAAAAAGTGACAATATTGTTATAGAGATAATCAAGAGGCTGCAAGAGTGTATGGAGAACAGAAATGAAAAGGCTGATGTGTGGGTGGTCATACGTGAATGTATGACATGTGTGAAGAGAGGTGAAGAAATTCTTGTGATGAGAAAATACAAAAAATGGACAAAAAATCATTATCTAGGAAAGATATTCTGTTATTTTTGTTTAACAAGTGCATCATGATTATGACGATACAAACAAAAATGGTAAACATTTAAAATTGTCCTTCTGAACAAAAGGATCATGTGGGACTGTACTGACAGATTAAACTTAATTAGGTGTTAGGTGCCAAGCATGTTTTACCAACTGATGGTTCACACAATGCCTACTTGAATTTACATCTTTTACAATACTTTTGCAATGTCTATTGATTCTAGAATCATGATAATGAATTCGGTGGAGAAATCTTCACAATAGTCAAAACACGCATAGGCTACTGGTCGATATCTAGAAATAGGCGAAGAGGGATAAAAGCTTTATTTACACGAGGCCTAAGATATTCGTTAGGTGGCTAATAATAAAGAATTTTTAGGCACGAGAGGGGTTAATATGGATATATTTTCTTCGCATCTCCGTTGCGTTTCAGCTGCATCGGTTTGTCTAATAGTACAAGAAAGGAGAGATACTTCCCCCGAGAGCTCCGGGCAATCTTAACGCCACTTATCCGCTCAAGTGCCCGTTCGAGTGCGGAGGAGATTTGTAATCTAAGGCGCGCCGGTAAGCGGGAAAACCAAGCAAACAGTTTTTGATTATTGCTGAACCCTGTATGATAATGATGACAGTAGATGAACAGGGGTAGGGGAGAAAGAGGCAGAAAGAAAGGGGGAGCAAAGTGGCGAATAGAACTAAAGACAGAATAAGATACTCTTGGTATTCAAGTATTGGGATATCGTTAATTCTAGTTCGATGCATTGCATTAAGTTTTGTTAGTGTAAATTGCGAAAATATAATAATAACATAGTAAACACTTAATTCGATAATGCTAGGAAACTTCCCTAATCTTTTCGATCATTCATAGGTTCGTGATAATTTGAGTAGCTTCTTCACCTTGAAGGGAGTTAGTTATTTTGCACTTGTCTACATAATGACCTGAGTATCATTGTTTGTTTGTTTGTTTGTTTTTATTTCAGTAAATTCAGAACATAATATACAAAACATATATAGATAAAAGTATACACAAAACGGCGGATAGCCCATTTCAACGGTATTTACAAAATATCACTGTTCTTCCATGGGGTCTTTACAACAAAATGAATACATTTTATACATAAAACAATAACGTTTTAACAGTGGACAAAAAATGTCTGAATGTAGCTACTCTGTGACTCGAATCCATCGCACTCTTATTGTGATCCTATACTATCCGATCGACCGTAATCATTGTTTAAAAGATTCATGCATCAATTAAAGTATGCGCTTTTCTGTTTTGAATTACTTGAAATGTCACAATATTACATTCTCCTGGAAATTTTCTTGTGATTCTACCAATGTTAGTTAAGTTCGTGATTTTGAATTCGCAATAAATAAGTTTTTAAAACTATTTTTAAGAAATCTTAATTCCAAACACAGAAAAGTAACTATAACTTGGCAGATTTGTTTTTGTATATTCGGGAGTACTTCCAAATGATTTAATAATAATTGTCATCGAGTCCATAAAAAAAGTTCTTTTAAATTCATGTTTTCCAGTGACAAAGCTTGGACTTTATTGTATCGTATATTGAAAATTACTTGAAAATATTTGAAAACTGTTTCTTCTTCCCTGTCATCAAGGAGATTTTAAATCTCCTGAGCTTCTGTCACATTTCCGTCACATTATCTTCACTGTATCTCAACGGAGATGTCATCATAGACTGTTTTAATTGGCCTGGTGAATATGTAACAAGATTATATGCTCTCTGCCTGACAGCTAGCCGTCTATATTCTGAGTGTGTCAACTGGGATCATTAAAGGGCGCCCGTAAAATAGTCCAAATGAAAAAAAAAGTGTTAGGAAATAAAAATTGTCACTGATTGAAGATAGGAGATGATAAAAAAAAAATAAAAAAAGGAAAAAATAGACAGGTTTACTAATAGATGCAAATGTTAACACATAGATTGTTTTTGACAACCGTGTAGACCTCTACGAACCTCTATAGGAAGACCAGAGCGACTTCCAGCCAATTACTATTACATTTATTGTATTTGTACATCAATATGTATTATGATTATTTTCTTTCTCATTTAATTTTGTATATTGATTTTGTGTTTGTATATAATTTCTTATTTTCATATGGAAAATAAAAACAACAACAACAACAACAAGCCCGATACTTGCCCGACATAGCAACAAGTAATGTATTCAAACTGGAATTTAAGCGTTTTTAAAGTAAAAATATCCACAGACCTGCAGACCCTTACATCACAGACCAGTATAAAGTATATACATTATCATGATTGTGCAATATAAATTATCTAATTATTATAATCATTATTATTATAATTATTGCAGTCTTAATGGTATGAAACTGATTTAAGGAATATCGCGTAACTGTCTTCGTTGGCAGGAAACGCACATGAATTTGAATAAATTAGTAAGCCCGCCCCTATTGCTCGAAATTTTTTATCTTCTTTTTGATAAGACGTTTAAATTTCGTGTGCCACCTTCTTTACAAAGGTTATGGGCACGACTGTTGGCGCCCCTCTCAGCGAAATTGGCGCTCCGGAGGGGCTGAGCTGGACTGACAAGCGAAAAAA
>BQKZ01001020.1:37554-40054 GCA_036244855.1 Temnopleurus reevesii
CTGCTATACCATGCGGAATACGCACTGAGAGAGACTCTTGCGCTATTGGTCAACGAGAGGTTAACGGCTGTTTTGAATTTTGAACGCACGGTCCATTAATTCGAGGCCCGAATAGAAGAATTATTATTGGAATAACTAAAAATGCGCCTATCATGACCAATCTTTGTGGTTAATTGATTGATGATAAGTTCTAACATTAAGTACTCTTCAACATAACACAACAATCTTGGAAAGTCAAATTTTAAGCTGCAAAAGAAGTATTCTACCTTTAAAGATATTTTGTATAATTTATGGGCATTGAGGAAAATGAGCAATATTACACATTTCTGAAAAATGCAAAAGGCATATTGTCAAACGGGTGCTCTAAGTGTTGCAGGGTGTGATATTGCAACTGTTTAACTGTGTGTTGTAAATACGAACACCGATTCGATGTTCAAATACCATCTTGTTTGGCAATATATAGTTATTGCATTATTCTGTATCGACTTATCAATTCATCGAATGAATAATATTATAAAGCAATCTTTTGAAATACATTGATATGCATGACTCATACCAATACAAGTCTCTGTGTCTGAAACAAAATGACGATTAAAGCAGCCACTTTCAAAAACTGTCTAAGGCTCTTAAAATATTCCCTCTCCTACTCGCCCCAACCAACACCGCGGAACAAGTTTTGACACATCCTCGTATTAAGATTCCATAATTGATTTTTCTCCGGCTCCTCATACCCTCTCTAAGTTTATCTTCCACCGATTTTTACAACTCAGGGATAAGGATTTTACAAATAAAGCTACGTTCCACCGCTTCACTCCCGCGAGGAAAACCGGTGTTAGCCTACGAGCGCTTAGAGAAGAGACACCCGAGTGCGCCGGGCGAGTCAACCCTACACCGCCCCCCTCTGGGCAAACAAGACGTGTCGATAAGTAGCTTTTATACTCTGTTTCTCTACAGAATTTTTATCCCCCGACTCTTAGTCACTGGGTATTTGGAAACTTTGACTTGGATAAAATGACAACAAAAGCTCCCCAGTTTGGTTTTCGTTTTAGGCATCCCCCTTTTTAACCTCAGCGCCTGGCTCACAATTATTGCTCATACATAGGGCTCGCATTATTGCCATAACGCCGTGGACGCATGTCCGTATATGAAAGGGTTGATGAATTTTCGGAACGCACTTTTTAAGTTACTTTCTTGAGATTGGGTTTTTTTTAATTCTTTTAAAATGAAAGGTATTAATTGTCTCTGATGAAAGAAAACAGTAAATACAATGTTGTTATCGGAACCTTCTTTCAGCATCCACATTGTGCTGCTCTTTACCCAGTCGCGATTGGGGACCGGTTGGAAGTGACCATTCTGGTAAATGAAAGCACCCTGCTGGAATACTCCTCAGGGAGTAAAACATTAGCATACATGCTAGCATGCCTAAATCATTATTATCATTGATATCAAACAGCAATGTATGGTGGGAATATACATTCCTGGGTCTTTAAGAAAATTGACCCCCCCCCCCCCCCCCCCCCCCAAAAAAAAAGAAGGTGCGTCCGACATTTATAATATTGTTTCTCGCAGGGTCTTCAGTTTGCATGTTTATAATGAGATTGGATGAGTGCATGTGCGTATATATATATGCATGTGTGAGTGCTTATATAATATGCGTGTATACAGGTATCAAAGAGCTTTACATTTTAAAGTTTTTTGACATGTATACGTGTCTTTGTGAGTTTAGTTAGCTTTTGCGCGTCGGGTGTAATGCGTAAGTCAGTTTTGGTTTTTTTTTTCTCTATTACGACCCTGGGATTTTTGGAAACAAATTCCCATCCAATCTGAGACCCGTTTCCGATCATTTTCGTCACCCTAATTCCCAAAGAAATCAATTCTCACAAATTGGGATCCTCGAAGTAAACGATCTACCTGTTTCGCATTCTTTAAAGACAACTTGCATTCTTCTGACATCAAACAGACCCCAAAAGACGATTTTACTAGTTACAGCAACTTGTGATCTGTTTGGGTATCCATGTCGTATGTTGTTTGTGTATCATTTTGACGTGTTTATGTTCCCACGTTACCCCCTATAGTGCGCCGGGTCGACGGGGGAAGAGTATTGGGAGATGCCGCTCTTGCTAGTTTTATCTGCGTGCGATAGATGAAAAAAGAGATCTTAAAACATCTATAACATCTTTGCGTTTTACATTATCAAGTGAATACAATTTTGTTATTTGGCCACAAAATCATCGTTTAGCCATAAAGTGATAAATCATATTGACGCAAGAATCCAAACAAAACCATGTTAAAGGAAGAAACTAGCACCCCGCCCCACTCACACACACACACGCACACACACACATGAAAGTACACATGAATGCCATTATGCACATCACATTTTCCAGTTGTATGACGGCTAAGATTACCAAAGAGATACGATGATTATGATGATGGTGCTGAAGGTGATGATGACGATGATGATGATGATGATGATGATGGTGGTGGTAATGGTGGTGAT
>BQKZ01001020.1:42554-65244 GCA_036244855.1 Temnopleurus reevesii
ACGATGATGCTGATTGAGATGGTGGTCTAGTGATGTGACGATGGTGATTGTGATAATAATAACCATCATTCTATCGTTGCATGAAAAAACATATCCCAACATAGCATCAATTCAAAGGCTATCTTATTGAAATTATATGGAAGAATTAGTTTCCATGAAATCACAAATGGTTTGGTGCAACGTTACCCTTCGGCCACCCTCACTTTGTAAAAACACTGTCGAATGGGTATCACCGAACTCATTCATTTCCTTTTCACCAAACAAAAAAAATCAACTTTTGTGATGCGCCATAATAATTAAAATCATTGAATTACTCTTTTCTAAAGTTTCTTTTAGCAAAATATACTGTCTCTTTACATTTCTCTCTCTCTCTCTCTCTCTCTTTCTCTAGCAATCTTTTTGTATCTATCTCATCTCTCTTTTCAATAAGACATTTTAATTTTACAGTTATTGGTATTACTGGACTGATTGATAACTTGATGAAAATATTTCGTTTTGTAACACAGTGAACGGCGATATTATTATGATAAGTCAATAGAGGAGGAGCAACGAAAATCAACCCCTCCATATGAAAAAAAAAATGAGTGAGAAGACATAAATCACGGAAACCAAATTATTTGTCAGGGAGAATTAACCAGTCACCGCTCCATTGTTGTATAAACAAACGAGGTTCGTGCCTTGTTCGTGGTCGGCATTTAATAACCTGTCATCGGCGAAAACTCCCCCGTCAAAAATTCCTACAAGCGCAGTGTATGCACTGGGTATACACTGGTCCTCGCCGCTCGAGGCGGGAGGGTTCCCCCGGCGTTTGGACTGGATAGGGCGTAAGGGGGCAAACGTCGAAAAGATAAACTAAACAAAAAGGGACGTTGGTTAGAGGCTCGTATCCAAAAAGGGCATGATGGAAAGAAAAGGAGGGGGAAAAGTTCGCAGCAAATTGACCGCTTAATCGCAGAGAGCTGACCAATTAAACAATCCACTCGGTTCGGCACCGGGCGTATTGTTCGGCGCGTGACGCCAACGCATGCGCAGAGATGACGTGATTAATCAACAAATCACGGCGCGGTGTTTATAGTCAACACATAAAACACAGTGCATGATGCATGCGTGGAGACGATAGACACACAAATATCGTAGACTAACTGACTAAAGTGTGTCGTCTGCGCGCTAATTTGCATAACAACGGCGGAAAGTTGTTCGCGTGTCGCTGCTAGATAAAAGAAAAAGAGACTTGGGGTGGAGTTGTTTCTATTGGTTAAAAGCAAACAATAATAAAGAATGATGCTCGCAACAACAGGGCGGCTCGTGCAAGCAAGGGGGAGAAAAGAGGTCGAAAAGACAAAACGAAATTGAGCCACGGGGTGGTATGCGAGCACCGGTCAGGATAAAAGGGAGCCCCGAAAAGCCCGGGGAAGTCATTTGGCTTTAACTAACCTTCTGATAACAATCGCTGGGGCTCGCACTGTACTTTGTAAAGCTTGCCTCGGATGAGAGAAATTTGTGACGTATATTATGACGAATAGTTACTCGTCACTCTTTAGACTGCAATTGCACTAGGGCGGACGTCTTTTTTTTCATCAGAGGACCTCCCCTCACTCAATCATTTATGGTTTGATATCTATCATCACTACCTTCAATAGGGTGGGGAACCCCGTGCAAAATTCACTCTGCTGAAACCACTGCACTTTCCTTGCGCGCCATTCGGACACCAGTTAGCATCTCACCCACCGGGGAGCGCACCTCTATGTTTTGAGTCGGGTGGGGACACCATGAAAACAAATCTTCTTCTCTGACATTCCTACACCTTCGGCATCTTCAGAAACCATCTGCCGTGGTTCATGGGGACACTCCCTTCGTATAGTGACGGAACCAACAAACGTATTCGAATCTCTACAACGAAATTTCAACGATGGTGAATTATTAGCCATTTCATCCTAAATATTAATTTTGATATCCTAACATTATCAAACAGGAACAACAGTTGTAAACTTTTTGTTTTAAGACGGGACTAGATTTTCAAGTTCTGTGTAATGTTGGAGAAGGACAAAATATCACGAGGGGCCGCCTTCTGACCAGCAGCTGAAAGAACACATCCCCGACGTTTCCGGCGTATATCGGAAGACAATTCCGCTGTCATTGGTGAGTTATTCATAAAGTATTTCAAACTTCACAATTCGATGAAATAGTGATTCGTAAGACAACTAAATTCAGTATTTAACAGTGACTTGTGCAACAATATTGAATTTAATTATCTATAGAACGGTTCATTGCACACTCATATAGTTATGAAAGTTACATTACTTACGCATTTTTTGCCTATTAAAAAAGATGATTGTCTTATGAAGAAGTTTTTCAATCATTCACTTTAAAAATGCGAATGAACTTCTGAGAGTTCTAACAAAATAATCTTTGAAAAACATTTTCACTTACAAAATAACAATACCATCCTGAAAGTGGAGAGTTATTTGGTATATTAATTAATTGTTAGCTCTTAATTGAAAATAGAGTAATTGTACACTAATGGAGTAGATACAAGGGTATAATCACAACTCAATTAGCCTAATTAATTGCTATTTGGGCTATCGCAGGCTTGTTGGATGACAACTGTAATTATATATGTTCCTTCTACAATAAAGAGTTACCGGACTTCTTGCTGAATATTCTTACACATAAGAAATTGTAATAAACATTCTCGCCATTCCTTCTTCTATTTCTTTTCCACTCAAGCACGATCATTTTCCATGTAAATTCATATACAATTCCCCCTTTTTTTCTACCATCAAAATAACAATGCCCCTTCTCCATGTTCTCCATGATTTTTTGTTGTTTTGTTTTTTTGGTGATTTTTTTTTTTTTGGGGGGGGGGTCTTTTTCAGTATCCCTTTTATTTGTCTTTACTTATGGTTATTCTTACCTATGCTCTTATTATACTCGAAATGTTTCACTCGATCAATCATTTTATTTTCCCATTGATATCTTTGAAAATTGGGACTATATAGGGCATTGGCACTTTATGTGATTTTATGCGATGCACCAAAGGAACGCGAAGAAAATCACTCCAATCTTTTGTAAATGGCATCATGATTCACAATCAAAATGTGTGGTATTTTTGTTAGATTGTATATGTTCATGATTTTGAATAAAATTGTGAATAAAAAATGTAAAAAGTGGTATTATATTACAATAAGCCAAAAATAATACAAGTGCTAAATGAGGTATAAATAAAGTGATTCGGTTACTATCCATTACCTGTTAATCAAAAACTATATATCGATATTTGGTAAAAGAGATTGTAAACTCAAAATAAAGCATTTTTCTCGCTTTCTGTGGTTGCAAAAAAAAACAGTAACGTGTGACATGGAATATTTTTATTCATTAAGAGGGTGAATTTTACTGGGTGAAATCAGTGCAATTTCCATATTTCAAATCCAGACAAAATACATTTTTTTAATCTTTACCCAACGATCGACCTGCTTGATTTTAATTGCATCAATCGACTTTCTATTTTGCAACAAACTGAAATGCATTTCATTTTTGTTTAATGTTTAAAGTTTGATAATCCAATATCTTGTCACCCTTTTAAATCATCGCTATATCTGTTTATGTTTGTTGAAAGTGGGAAATAAATAAACTACATTACATTGGCCAAAAAAAAATACAAGCGTCGCATAACATTTGAAACAAATACAATTCCAGAATTTACCTCCGTCATAACAAGTGTTTCTTCTGTTTGATTAATGGAGTGTTTTACATCTCTCCTGTCAAATTAAAGATTTTGAGCAGAAACATAACCTCGAAAAATATAAAAAAGAAAAATATTTTCCGCAAACAAAAAAGTGAGCGAAGCGCACCGGCCGATTTGGACTGTCCGCAGTGTGTTTCGAAACCAGTCACAACTCCCCAAGGAACGGAAACCACCCGGTGAGCGTGCCGTCGGCCGAAGCTCCCCGGGAGCAAACCCTTCGTTGGCGGTGGCTTCCCTCGGATGGGCAAACTGTCGGGAACCATCAACTACGTCAGTGAAATGAAACGGTTTTGATGAAAAATCTAATAAAAATTAATCCATTCTAATGAATTCAATGGCGCATGGTATTTATCAACCCAATCTTAAGACGACGGAGAGACATAAAGCGCTAAATTTACGGACTCTGCACTAGAAATGAAAATGTAAAATTACAGCAATTATGATGTCAAAAGAGAAGCTATAAAATATGTGAAAAATACGAGCAGGTCTCAATAAGAATTTAGCAAAGTCACCATGGAAACTACATACTTAGTAAACTTCATGCATGTTTGTAACGTTAGCCTAAAATAATTTCATGATATTGTTTGGCGCATAATATAGTAAATTTATGATGAAGAGTTCATGCAGTTAGGACTTAAAAAAGAAGAGGAAAAGAAATCAATTTAATTCAAGCATAATTTGTCAAAGTATACCTACATCGACTTCAATGAATCATCGTTACGGTATATCTGTTGTAATTTCATGAATTGTTCTTCTTCTTCGTCCCTAATGCCCCGGTCACATAGGACCCCGGAAGCAACACGATTCACCCCGACTCTTTGTTAATTCACAGTTAACTGCCTCAGAACAACGAGTCGGGGTGAATCGTGGTGCTTCCGGGGTCCTATGTGACTGGGGCTATACTTTTGCTTCCACTGTTTACACAAAACTTAAAGGAATTGTATAACGTTTTTTTTTATTTTTAAATCCTCAAATGTCAAATCTTAAATAATATCTAAATGATTGACGGTGTACATAAACTAGGGTGTGAAATATTAGGCTTTAAGATCATACTTATTATACTTATATGTGTATTCTTTGTATTTTAAATGATCTTTTGTAAATGCATTTGCAATTCAGCCTTTGGCTGCAAGAAATGATTTTAATTGTGATTCAATAAATAAACCATTACTACTANGCAGTTGTGCATTTCTACCGCGGTTGAGTATATTGAAAAATAGACCGAATGGGTTTTGATGGCTTGTTTACTAGTTGAAATATACGGAAGCATGTTTGCTCCCATCGACCAATCATAGAGCTTGATAGCTCATGAATATTCATAGATGAGATATAATAAATAATATAAATGATTGACGGTGTACATAAAATAGGGTGTGAAATATTGGGCTTTGAGATCAATATTTAGTGCGCAAAATAGGCTAAAATTCAATCTGAAAATGTGTAAATACTAGTGGGGTGTTGCTCAAAAGTTGCAATTGATCGCAAGTTGCAGTTGATCGGAACGCGCCAATCAAAACCATTGTTTTATGCGCGTCTAGTTGAATGCGCGTACCGTGCGCGAATGGAAATGCGCGATACAATGTGCAAAGTTGCAGCTGATTTGCAGTTGATTTTTAATTTGAACAACACCCCCTAGGCATATTAACTGACAAAATGATGATGTCTAAAAACACAAAAATGCAAGTGATACTCAATAAAGTGAAAAGCAAAGATTTTCTATTTTCATGTTATTGAATATAAATGTGACCCACGCTTAATTGCACCATTATCAACCCATTCATAATACTCTCTATATTCCGCGGATTGAAATCAAGAACCCATCCAAATTGGATTTAGATTTTGATCTCATAACATAATTGAAGTTTCTATCCAATTTTTATTGAGCTTGACTTCAATTTGTTGGATTGATTTTCAATCCAAAGAACTTAGATTACTTATACCATGTATACATAAATATCAAAGTAGATTAAATATAATTTGCAGCTTTGATGGGCTATCCTGTCATGTTCTTTGTAACTACAACTTAATTGATTAATCACTTAACAATCAATCAATTAATAAGGTGAAGAAAGTGTCAGAAGAGTGGCAAAGTATCTACTGTGAATTTACAAACTGGGTTATATTGCAATTAAGCATTGTATGAATGCGGTAACATGCAAAATGTCAACTGCCCAGACTAACCATGCTAACAAAAATGGGGATGTTGATGTTGTTGAATTTAGATTTTAAGGCGTTTCTCATTCAATTCTGAATATATTACGAGGGTACAAATTTCTTTAAAGAGTGAAATTTAAGTGAAATTTTGAATTGTTGTGTTTTTAGGGAACTCCTCTTGAATTGACATCCGTGATTATTCCATAATTACTTGAGGTTTTTTAATTTAATATTGTTATGCTCATTAATATACAAATGGGCTAAAAGATATAATTTTTTTCGAATAAAACTTCTGACATCTCATAATAGCATTGGGCTAACTTCATGACTATAAGCATGTGTATTTACATTAATGTTTAAACAAAAACCTGTATCTTCGTGAAAACAAGGCACATATCAGCGACGTAAATAAACTATTACCCTGGTTTTGTTTTATTTTTGTTTTGTTTTTCCTATACCAGTTCAACATGTGTTGCTTTATTCCACAGTCTGCCTGACCCTGTTTGCAAAACCACTTGCTAAGATAGTAAATGCACGCTTTGAAGACTCATAATGAGGGAGGAGAAATTGAAAAACAGGAGGATAGAATGATCGATTTCCTTTTCTAAAATCAATTTTGAGTCATCGTCAGCATCCATTAGTTGGAAAATCTCTGAATCTCATTTTAGGAGTGTCAAAATTCGCTGAATGATATTCTAATATTTCGGTGTAAGCTCCATAGTACACTGATTCAGTATATTTCAGGCAGCTCTAGCAAAAATGTTTGAAAGAGAGTCAGATTTGATTATAATGGTCTTATTTTCATTATACATTATTTTCATAGTTAGCTTTTCATCATTATAGTTTCTATTTTTTGTCAGGGTTATTGTATCATTTTTGCATTTTTGTCTTGAAATTATAGGCCTACCTTTGGCATTAAATCTAAAAAGTTTCCTAAATTTGGTCACGGTTATTGTATCAATTTTATATCTTAGAATTAAAATACATCAATCATTTATTAATTGATATAAAAGCAATTTAATAAATCTAACAAGATTTCTATTTTTGTGCCATGGTTATTGTATTACTTTGATGTCTTGAAATTATACCTCTGTCATGCGTTATAAGTCTCGAAAACAATATAATCAAATCTAACAAGTTTTCATTTTTTTGTGCTAGGGTTATTGTATTAATCTATGTCTCGAAATTATATCTCTATCCTTATGACAACAATAAGGATAGAAATAGAATTAAAGCTAACAAGTCTCCTATTTTTGCGCCAGGCATATTGTATTATTTGCATGTCTTAAAATGTTATCTCTGTTATGAGAATAATTCATTTAAAGTTTTCTAATTTTCTCTCGTTTTCTTTTTGTCTTCTTCCTCATCCAGAACTGGTGATTTGACCGCTACTGACTGAATAGTTTAGCAACCACCTGTCAGATGACTGTAACATCTCCTCCTTTATCGAGCAAGCTTCAAATATTTTGAGTACTTTTATAAGATCTGGAACAAAGTTGTGGAAGGAGAGAACAACATTTTTTCGTCATAATTAGTGATCCTCGACTGCAAGAGAAACTTTCAAAAGCGAAATTAAAGCTTCTCTCAAGAAAATTGTGAATTGATACGATATCACAAATTTGGCGTATTCGGTGATCATCGATCACGAGATAATCTTTTACGATGATGTCGATGATGATGGAAGAGTCGCATTCGGAGTCAGCGCTGTACTCGACGCCGACATGCGTGCAGCTCGGAATCCCTCTCCCCGACTGCCCGGGCGGGATGTACCCGCTCCGAGACCCTCATCACCCATCAACCGCCAACCCCGATGTCCCATTCCCCGTGCCCAACTACCTCGATCCTCGCTACGCTAGCTCGTTCATAAGCCATTACGGCCACAGCTACGTACCGCTCCCGAACCCATTCGGGTTTTACGATCTCGAACCGAGTTTTATCCGAAGACGTAACGAACGCGAGAGGGAGCGCGTTCGGAATGTCAACGAGGGCTATGCGCGTCTGCGCGAACATCTCCCGTGTGATAATCCCGAGAAAAGGATGAGTAAGGTGGAAACATTGAGGATGGCGATTAGGTATATCAAGCAACTTCAGGGGGTGCTTGTGGATGATGATGAAGGAGAGAAAGAGAATCATGGAGGAGAACCGGAAGAAAAAGAAAGTGGTTACCATAGCAGCGAAGGGGATGAAAAATGAGCATCTCAGTTCTTACTGAACAACATCCTTTAATAAACTTTCACTTGAGCAACGCAGTATTCTTGCTAGACAATCAAAGCTATTGCTATTAATTTAGCCTTTGTACCAAATTATTACAAATTATACTGTATCAAGACAAAATGTCCGAAAGATAAAATCAACTATTAGTCGGGTTTATAAAGCCGAAGCCTCCAGGTTTCAGAATCTACAAATGTGCTGCGGAAGCTTTACGAACCCGTGTAAAGGCGACTTTGTACAAGTCGCCTTCTCACATTCTCGTCTTGAACAAGGCGCCGTGGCGAGTTTTACAAGTCACCTTCTCACATTCTCGTCTTGAACAAAGCGCCATGGCGAGTTTTACAAGTCGCCTTCTCACATTCTCGTCTTGAACAAGGCGCCATGGCGAGTTTTACAAGTCGCCTTCTCACATTCTCGTCTTGAACAAGGCGCCATGGCGAGTTTTACAAGTCGCCCTCTCACTTTCGCATCCATGACAAGGCAGCAAGGCGGGTTAGTACAAGCTGACTTCTCGCCTTTCAAATCAAAACAAATTGCTTTCTTAGTTTCTGAAACCTTCAGTTTTCAGTTCTAAGTATAAACACTTCTAAAATGCATCTCGTGTTCAACAGATACTTAACTACCGTTTTGATTACCTGCTAATAATATTATTTTGAATGCAGAGGCGTGTCAATAAATGCAAGCACATCAGTGGCCTGTACATTCTTGAACTTTGATGTATTTTTCATATTTAGCCGAGTCATATTCAAGCAAAAATGCAATTCTGCTAAACTTGCAACAATCATGACAATAGTGTGCTTGCCTATTTAGTGAGGCTAGGATTCGTATGTGTGCTAACAAAATGTGCAATTCTGATTTATATATAGTGTAAATATACTTATGTAAATACAAAGAGATAATTTTATTTAGAGAATCAGCACATGTATGTATGGCTGATTGGAACAATGTTTCAGTATTCTGGTAATGTCACACTTTTAGAAGTTGTTTTGAATTTTGCTGGCATATTTTTTTCTGATGAGTTTTAGCAGTTTATTTTCATTAAATAGATCCTCCGTTAATGTATTCAATCGGTCGATTTAACTGTCATTCCATATTTTTTCTTCGTTATGGATACCCCATCTGCCCTATGCTCGTTTCAAATTAAATCAAGATATTTTCCTCTGAATAAAATGTATGGTTTTCACTTTAAACAGAAGGTACAAGACATATCGGAATTTTCCTCGTGTAGGATTCATTTTCTTGAGTTCGCGCTCCCGCCAACTGACATGGCACCATGCGGAGGAATTTAATTTGGCATTATCCTGATTCCGCGGTGCTTTCGAAGGATGCGTAACTGTATACAATTACATCTCCCAAATCTCAACACCAACTTGTAGCCAAAAAATGAAACAATATAAGCCTGAAGAATTTCTTCAAAAGAAAAAGTCGATGCCTTCCGATGTCATAATGTTTCATTTCTTAAATTGAATGTTGGTTGCATGTTGGGAACAGTGTGCTGAGAGGTGTAGGTGATAATTGCAAATTTAGCGGGTGCTACCTTACACCTCTCGCCGTATCTCTGGGGGAGGTGATATGTCATAGCAGGTGTCTTGTAAGTGTGGTCCAAACAGAAGAAAGATCGCAGAATATTGCGAATTAAATTCTCTCGCTGTTGGAGTATTCTCGCATTTTCACCAGATTCTGTCATTAATGTGCGAGGGATCGAAGCCAATTTTTGTTTGAAATCATGATGACACGACCTTAAATTGTCAGATCTGAGCAAGATGGCTAAAAGATGATCGCCGTTCATTTCATTTAATATTTTCCCATTTGAATTGAGTTGAGCTGATTATTCAATTATTCATTCATGATTAAAAAATCAAATTCATAACCATGATGCTCTGATATTTAGAGCCGTATGTGCACGGAAAAGCATGACTAAATTGCTTGAATTGTATCATCTATACGACTCGGATACTTATTTATTGTTTTAGGACAATGTTACGCTGAACATCCTTTTAGCCATATAATGTATTTTATTTCAAATATTTTTATTAATGTTAATGATTGTATAATTATAAAAGTATTTGGAGAAAAATTCACTGCACCTATATCTCTCGCGAAATTAAGGAAGAACACACAGAAAATTTTTCATCTAGTTTTTAAATCGGATCATACCGTAGGGTATGAATTTTCCAAGGTCTGATTTATGCTACTCATGGACACCATGGTCCGTATTCTGATAGCAGGTTTAACTTAAACTCGAGTCTAAATCTGTGGTTTAAGTATGGGTATCCCAAAGTGCCAACAAATTATGTAAACTGTATAATTCTTATGTTAACCGCTCTCTTTTCCGATGCTCTTATAATGTAGAAAACTATGTAAAATTTTTCACACAGTGAGTGCCAAATGTGCTGGTAAATTAAACACCAACTGTTAAAGATTCAAGCCTCTTTTGGCTTTCCATACTTAAACCACAGATTTAAACTCTAGTTTAAGTTAAACCTGACATCAGAATACGGGCCCATGAGTTTGCAAAATACAGGCAAGAAATGACTGCAATGCACTTTGTACACGGATTTCACATTTTTCTTCTTTTGAAGACAGATTGAAAACTGTCCCTTTTTTCTTGAAGTATGATATGGATACTTTTATTCTGCATGTGCTTTTGGAATTAATTTCGTTGATTACTTGTTCACTTTTCTTTAAAAATGTAAGCAACAACTTAATTTTGGGCCTGTTGGTTACCAACCCAATGAGACCATTAGCAGTGTAAATGAAAAGTTTGAAAATCCATTATAATTCTTGAACATATCATCCGAATTTGCTCACTTAGTCTGGGGTTATTCCTTTTCAAACTTTGGTAGATATGATAAACGATGGCATAGAGAGAAGAAATTAAAGCGAGTAAAATCTATTTTACATGGTATACATGGTATATTGACCTTGACTTTGCTGTAGTAATATCTGTCGATATCAAGAAAGCCCGGCTCCAATAATACTCGTATAATATTCATTTACGTCCGAATAGCAAAAATGGATCAATGAATTGTTCCGTATTGAAAACAACTTTCAAATTAAACCTTTCAAGAAATATTATGCATCATCTGATGATTAACATTCTTAAATCATAATGCAGCGCCAAACATTCCAGCCACAACTCGTGCTCATATGAAATTTGCGTATATGTATTGAAAAGTTTCTGCATTATTTTGTGCAAGGGAATTTCATATTTAAACGGTATTTGGTTAGACGTGTCTCCATTCTGTATATTATTACTTTTGATCACTCGAGCGTTATTGATGCTTAAATTATTCAATTTCCATAGCAATTTGAAATCAATGTCATTTTATGGCCTCAAGCTGTCGCCACATTGCCTAAGCTAATGTGCTTGTTCGTTAAGTCTTGTTAAATGTTAACATATCTTTCGGCTTCATTCCTTACCCCCTCCTCGTTCCCATTTGATATCTTTTAAGATAGAAGCGTCATTTTCTGTGAGATTCCTTACATTTCTTATTTGTTTGTTTACCACTCCTTACAAAATTTCTATTAGGTCAATAAATCTGACACATGTGTGTGTTTTACTAATTTGTAAATTGCCAGTATATACGAAATAAAAATGAACTACGCAGTTGTGATGATTATCTTGTGCAAACGAAAGATAACCGGGGTCCGTCTTTGATTCATATTTTTATTGTCAGATTGTGTATTGGCTGTGAGTTTAAAGTTTTACAGTTTGTGGTGGTGGTAACGGACGGTGGTAGTGGTGATGGTGATGGTGGTGGTAGATGGTGGTGACGATGTTGATGATGATGATGACGACGAAGATGATGATGATGATGATGATGATGATGATGATGATGATGATGATGATGGTGATGATGATGATGATGATGATGATGATGATGATCATAGTGATGATGATCATGATGATGACGATGAGGAGGAGGAGGAGGAGGAAGAGGATAATGAGGATGCTTTATGATGATGATGATGATGATGATGGTTATGATGGTGATGATGATGACGATGATGATGATGATGATGATGATGATGATGATGATGATGATGGTTTATGTTGGTGACGATGATGATGATGATGATGATGATGATGGTGATGATGATGACGATGATGATGATGATTGTAATGATGGTGATGATGGTGATGATGATGATGATTTATGTTGGTGATGATGATGAGGAGGAGGAGGAGGAGGATTTATGATGATGATGATGACGAGGAGTAGGAGGATGAGGATGATGATGATGATTTATGTTGGTGATGATGATGATGATGATGATGATGATGATGATGATGATGATGATGACGTTGATGGATAGTGCATGAAAGCGTTGTGGTGCAGTGTTACTGACTCTGGCCTATCCATCAGAGCGTCCTGGTTCAAACCCACCCTTGGCTTTACTTTCCTTTACCAAAGAATTTACCTACATTTTGTTGAATTCGACCGGTGGGGTCAATTGGGACAGGGAAAGGATCCCTGATTGGGACGATGGGAATAAATTGCTTGGGGTGCGGTGCGCTCTAGCAGCAGCCTGCTAAAACTGGATGATAATGAGTGGGAACTTTCTGAATGTTGACCTGTCAGTTATACTGATTGTAATAGTGTTGCTTGTGGTAGTCGATGGTAGTGGGTGGTAACGGTGGTGATTGTGGTTGTGTCGTTAATATGTTTGTTGACATGGTGTTATTGGTGTTTCAGATAACGATGATGATAATAATGACGATGCTTTAGGTAGTATAGTGGTGGTGTTAGTGGTAGTAGCGGTTGTGGAGGTGCTGGTGATGCTTGTGGCAGTGGTAATGATGTGGTCGTACTGTGGTGGTGGTGGTGGTGGTGGTGGTGGTGGTAGTGGTGGTGCTCTGATTGGGGAGGTCGTGCTGGTAGTTATGAAGTTGTAATGATAAATGGTGATGATTATATCGACGATAATGATTCTGGTAGTCATGGCATGGTCGTCGTTGAACGGTGAATAGTGCGGTGGTGGCTTTGATCAGTTTGTGTCGTGGTATAGATGTAGTGGTCGTGGTGATAGTGGTCGTGATGGTGGTGATGATGGTGGTAGTGGAGGTGATAAAACTGTAGCTTTTGTGTTGCTGGTGGTGGTGGCGGTGATCATTATGAAAATGACGATGATGATGACGTAATGGTGTCGCCGGTTGTGATAGCGATGAAAATAAAAAGTGTTCAAGACGATGACGATGACGACGTTGATGTTAATGATGACAATGATGGATTAATAATAATGATATAATAACAATTAGAGTTACGATTATGATAGTCATCTTATCAAACATGAAAATGCCTGTGACAATGGCGGATCGGGGCTTGTAACATAAAAGGGAGACGATAAATTGAAAATCAATCGTATCTCTCTGGTGCAGGTTTTGCCATAGACTTACAATTGATATTTATCGTCAATTTGATTGCATCTTTTATGTTACACGGCCCTGGGGTGCACAGTGATGTTTTTTATCATGGCGGCTGTCAGCATTAACGATTACTTTTATTTGAAAAAAAACTAAATAGAAATAAAATAAAACAAACAAGATCCTAGAGTTTTTTTGTTGGATTCCGGAAATCTGAGTATACCAAATAATCATATAAATCTTGAGAAGCAAATTTCATTAGCAACGGACAATGAATGAACTTCGAGGGCGTGACAATGTTTACATTTCTCTTTTAAGACGNCTCACTTAGTCTGGGGTTATTCCTTTTCAAACTTTGGTAGATATGATAAACGATGGCATAGAGAGAAGAAATTAAAGCGAGTAAAATCTATTTTACATGGTATATTGACCTTGACTTTGCTGTAGTAATATCTGTCGATATCAAGAAAGCCCGGCTCCAATAATACTCGTATAATATTCATTCACGTCCGAATAGCAAAAATGGATCAATGAATTGTTCCGTATTGAAAACAACTTTCAAATTAAACCTTTCAAGAAATAATATGCATCATCTGATGATTAACATTCTTAAATCATAATGCAGCGCCAAACATTCCAGCCACAACTCGTGCTCATATGAAATTTGCGTATATGTATTGAAAAGTTTCTGCATTATTTGTGCAAGGGAATTTCATATTTAAACGGTATTTGGTTAGACGTGTCTCCATTCTGTATATTATTACTTTTGATCACTCGAGCGTTATTGATGCTTAAATTATTCAATTTCCATAGCAATTTGAAATCAATGTCATTTTATGGCCTCAAGCTGTCGCCACATTGCCTAAGCTAATGTGCTTGTTCGTTAAGTCTTGTTAAATGTTAACATATCTTTCGGCTTCATTCCTTACCCCCTCCTCGTTCCCATTTGATATCTTTTAAGATAGAAGCGTCATTTTCTGTGAGATTCCTTACATTTCTTATTTGTTTGTTTACCACTCCTTACAAAATTTCTATTAGGTCAATAAATCTGAAACATGTGTGTGTTTTACTAATTTGTAAATTGCCAGTATATACGAAATAAAAATGAACTACGCAGTTGTGATGATTATCTTGTGCAAACGAAAGATAACCGGGGTCCGTCTTTGATTCATATTTTTATTGTGTATTGTCTGTGAGTTTGAAATGTTACAGTTTGTGGTGGTGATAACGGACGGTGGTGGGGTTGATGATGATGGTGGTAGATGGTGGTGACGATGTTAAAGATGGTAATGATAATAATAATGGTGATGATGATGTTGTTGGTGATGATGATCATGATGGTGATGATGATCATGATGGTGATGATGATCATGATGTTGATGATGATAATGATGATGATGGTGGTTGTGGTGGTGGTGCTGATGATGATGGTGGTGGTGATCATGATGGTGATGATGATGATGATGACGATGATGGTGATGATGATGGTGATGATGATGAAGATAATAATGGTGATGATGATGAGGATGGTGATGATTCTGGTATACCAAATAATCATATAAATCTTGAGAAGCAAATTTCATTAGCAAAAGACAATGAATGAACTTAGAGGGCGTGACTATGTTTACATTTCTCTTTTAAGACGCCAAGATGTAATCGATTGTCCAATTAATCACATCAAAGAACGAGTAAATCAATAACGTCATTAAAACCGCTGAATGTTGTTGTCCCACGTGCATAAATCCATGTCAGTCTTTTTTTTTCATTTCAATTTTCTCTCTCCTCTTACTTGATACGATTATGAACTACCAGTAAACCAGCTTCCTCATCCCCATAGAGGAGTCGATATTCGATTTCGTTCCTCATCTAGCATTTCTCCTTCATTTCTATAATCGCCCGCAATATAACGGCCTCCCCACTCGGGTGAATAACAAACTCGCACGTGGTGGTGGCGGAGTTGATTCGCGCGCCGAGCTGCGCGTTATTGCTGAGTTATTGCCCACGTGCGCGCGCTCGCTCGCCTCTATGTCGGCACGTGCATCGCGCTCGGCGGCGAAAGCTCCACTATTTATCTCTTTCCGCTCAGTTTCCTCTTCAAAAAACAAGCCAACGGCCATTTAAACAACTTAAACCCCCCTCGAACTAGAAGATTAAAATGCTCCGATTTGTTTCATCAACGCTCAGATGAATACCCGGGCCGGACATCACACTTGAGTTGTGATAAATGAAAATAAAGACGGAGAAAACTTTGGAAGGATAGTGGGGGAATAGGATGGGCGAATTTGAGACGTGTGGGCGCGCGTAAGGAGGTGCCTCCTACGAAGTTTGACGGAACTCCATTCGCAGGTTCATTTCCGCGGCTCACGCGCGTGTTACATAGTGTTTGTTTGGTACGGGTGGGTAGCGGGTCCCGCGCCGAGCTAAGCCCCGTCCCGCGGGAGAGGTCCCCGTGTAGTGTCCACTACCAAATACGTCACAATGGTCCGCGCGTGACGCCTATTGTCGGACTTGTGTAATTTCGACAGGAAGTCAGTTTGATGGATAGAGATTGACCCAAATAAAGTAAGTTACGGGCTAATATGGGGCACGAGTAGGTGGTCAATCGCTTTATAACTCTACTAAGAATGCTCCATACCCCGGGTACGGGCTGGCCCATAGAATATCTCCGTAAGGGTGGGCGGAACAAGATGACAAAGTTTAAAATCAGTTGGTTCAAGCATTTTTAAAATAATCTTTGTCACCGTGGACTTAAAATTAACTACGCTACCATTCACGATTCGTCAGTCTAATTTTTTTTTCTGTGCATTTTTTACAATTATTTTTGACGTCCTTTCACATGATCATTTTAGGTGCATGTCCGTCAGAAAAACCTTGCTTTCGGCTTAAAAGCAGAAAAATCAAACGATCGAACGGATAAAAATAGAATAAATTCAATATTATTACTGTTGTAATATTAAAACTTTGTATCAAGTATTTACAAAAACCCTACAAACTAATAACGGAGCGAAAATTTGTCATCCGAATTTTTGTAAAGTGATGTTTCGTACTTACAGCTACTTTTAGCCAACCAACGAGATAAAAATATTTTACTATCATTAATATCGACCCTCACCAACATACATACGCAAACGTACAAGACCCCCAGACACAGGCACCCAGACACATGCACACACATAAACATCTACTCACATATACACACAATACACAACAAAATAACACATTATACCAGCCACATGCAATACAAACATACATACATACATGTTTTTACACGCCTCCGATAGATATTGCAGGTGTTAACTGAACCAATAAAGACTCGCTGAAATTAATCATCATACCGTTTACTAAAAATACTCATATTAAGATATCGAATATTAAGCCTTTTTGTGGTATTTTCTTTTCCACACCCATCGCGGTGTAAACGCGGGTCAACGTTTTCACAGTGCGTACGTCGAGTTCTTTTTATTACCTCGGGCAAAATCTCGCAAAATCTCGGGACGCTGGGATTTGAGCGATATACGGCTTTTCCCGCGTTGGTTTACATGGGTGAAAAAACGTGCGATGTTGTTGTTTTTGCGCACAAAAATGTAATATCTCGTCCTCGTTTATTCTACCTATCTATTGAAATATCAACTGCATTTTAATTAAAGGGTTTGTTTATGCGATCTAGATATAATATAAAGAGAAGTCGGTCGTTCGGAGGGGCCGATTCGCTTGGGTGGCGCCCAAAGGGAATAATGTTTTGTTTGTTCAGCTATACATGGAGTGCCGTTTAGGATATTTTGTGGAATGAGAATGAGAATTTAACTGAAACATAGTCCGTGGCTAGTCATGCCTACAAATTTTATGAATGGATTTAGCCATTTTGGATCATATTCTACGGAATTAAGGGCCGACTCACACCTTTGCGTTTTAGCCTGCGTCGGCCCAGCGTTTTACGCAGTACACGCTGATCAGACGGTGGACTGACGTTCGGGTTGCACGGAAAAAAACGTACGCCGAGCGTCAGTCCACCGTATGACCTGCGTCTTTGTGCGTCCAGGGAGTGTTTTTGATAATTGACAAAAACACTGGGCCAACGCTGGCTAAAAACGCAAAGGTGTGAGCGCTGCCCGCCATGACCCATGTGACGCTATTCATTTTGTTCCCATGTCATTCATATTGTCGTGACAACGAAGCCAATAATAAGAATTGTTTGGTTTTCCAATGAACAGATAAATCATTCTTTTTTTTTAAGAATTATTAAAGTCGGTCGCTCAGCCGTACCGAACAATATTTTGGGAAATCCTATTGAGGGACAAGGGTGTAAAAGTCTGTGATATCACCTAATTGTGTTAATCGTATAGACAAGTCGTGTAAAATCATGGGAAAATTCGTGAAATTAAGACCTAACAAAAGGTTTGTCTTGTCAACCCTTTCAGCTATATCTTGAAAATATCTTTTTGAGATAATATGTAACTTTCAAAACAGTTTTCCTGATCGCATTTAGAACAATTACACATCTACCAAAGATACATTTCGCTTTTTCCTTCAACATGTTCAAAAGTTATTTAATGTCTTTTTATCACTTAGATTCGTAATGGTCGGGATGCAGAAACTGGTTAGAAACGAGCTGATGTATTCATATATTGCTTTACATGCCTAAATGTAACTGTGTACGAAATTAGGGGAAGATTTTCGCATGTATTCTGGCATATTTTACTTCGAAAATGCCAATCGACCATTATTCCTATATGCAGTGCGCTAAATGAATAGCACGGGGCCGACTGGCGGAGAGTGGGCGGAGTGACCGGTGGTATTGTGTGCTACCTGTTATTTCGCATTCATTTTGACCGTGAAGCATGTTCTGTTGGGGAGCGTGACACGCGTCATAATTCTTATTTCTAGTTAATTAAACCATCTCGTGATCGATTTTATTCAAGCAAACTATACACAAGCTCTAATTTGCTATTGAAAAAAACTGCACTAGTATGGTAATACTTTTACTGCAGCTTACGAAGTAGCTAAATATGTGGAGCGCCATCTCTCCCAAAACTGATTTAATTGATATTGGGCGTTCGCTTTACAGCGGGAACGCTATTTATTCTATGGGTTGAGCAATTATTAGCCACTGATCTCTAAAGAAACTCGATGTGCAACTGAACCTGTCGCCCGGCGGCCAATGAGTAGCATGTATTTATCACTGACAACTGGAACCAGGTATTCCATACATAAAGTCTATAGGGGTTTCAGCACTTAGTTGTCAAGGGGTTAAACGTTTTAACTCGACTAGTTCTGTCTATTCATATCAGACTCAGCCATTGTCAGGATATAAACCATTTCCGAAAAGTTAAATGGGCCACAGACAATATAACCGTACGCAATGTATTCAACTGTGCGGACAAAACAATCGCAAGCCGGTTCCGATTTGAAAAGCATTACAAAGGACCAATGAATTTGGGTTCGAGGTAATTTTTCGAAAATAGTTTATATCGTGTTTGTGTAAAAAGTGGTAAAATAGCTGCCCGATCACTGCCGATTGCTTCGTCGCAACAAGCCAACGATATGAGATCGGTGGTAGGAGTAACCACTATTTTCCAATAATGAAACAAACTTAGAAAGAAAATCAAAACGATATCATACATAATCTGAAGTATCATAACAAGCACTTCTCATATTGTCTGCTTTTAATTCAATAATAACATGTTGCTGTCTTTCATAATACAAAACTCTCCCAATGATAACGAGTCAAAAGGCTCATTTTGGAGTTTTAAGAAAGCTTTGCACTATTTTCTCTTCTTTAGTGACGTCCGTGATCATTTAGTACTCTTAGAAATAATCAATGATAGAGATAACTCTAAAAAGAGTGGCCATGCAAAATTATCTCCAAGTTCACATTAATTTTACTCATAATTCTTTCCTTTCTGAGTATTACTTTTTGAAGAGTAAAAACATTCTTTTCGCTCATATTTCTAGAAAGTGCAATTCTGATTATGGTAAGCAAGGTAGTAAGTGAACACGAATAGCCCAAGGTTATCTTTAGGGCGTCAATCAGTTGCAAATTTGTTTAGAAATCTGTTTACTTTCTCTTTTTGTTTTAAACACCATCTCCTCCTTCAGTTTACTACTTCTTATGCACTTCTTCTTAGAGATTTCTATTCCACAAGAAAATTGTACAGCTACAGAGATGCTAACATTCCGGAAAGTGCATGATGATAGGAAACAGCTGAACCAAATATTTACTCATAAGAGAAAAAATAATAAAAAATAAGCGCTTTCTCTCATGCCTTGGTTACTTGGAAGACATTATTCTGTTTTGCAGCTGATTCGCATTTTATTTTCTACCCATCTCTCTTACATGAAGTCAGTTGGACTCAAATTCAAGTCAGGCAAAGCTACTTCCGAAATGCAATTGACTCTACCACAGTGTAACACAGTATAAAAACAATTTAAATTTGTTGACAGTGTTAGATTTTACCGTTGTAATAGTGTAAAGAGTGGGCTTTCGAAATTGATGGACGGTCGGCTAGAGGGACGGTAGAAAACGAGTGCGCATCCGATGTACGCAATTAATGATGCGCACCTGAGATGGGCACTCGTTTCCTACTGGCTACAAGCCCTGTCCATCAATTTAGAAAAACACCCACAAATCATTTAAAGTGCGTGTGGAGCAGAACATTTACATTTGGGCTTGATTTACACATACAAACTTCGAACGCAGTTCTTCCAATATGGTTTGGTCTTTAATAAGTAACATATGGATCAGAAATAATATGCGTGTACATTAATTTGTACACGGCAGAAGCTAACAAACATGTCAGCAATAAAATATTTAAAACCAAGTACATATATAACGAATAAAAATAGGCCTGATAATTTTTCTGGGCATAAACGATTAAACATAGTCCATGTAGTTCTTCAAGTAGGGTTTGGTCTTTAATAAAATATGGAAAAGAAGTATATGGGTGTACACTTATACACGGCAGAAGCCAACAAACATGTCGGCAATAAAATACTTAAAAACAAGTATATGTGATAAAAACAATTAAGAGGATAAAAATATTTTTTTACACCTGACAACTTTTCTTGGCAACAATGATTATACATGGTCCATGTAAAATGGTGGCTATAAAACCATTGGTGTGTCTAAAACAACTCTGAAACGCATCGGATTTCATTTTTCATAAAATCATTAAAACATGATTAAATTGTTAAAACACACATCATCATCAAGCGCTATCATCTGTAAATTTGTATTAACGTATATTTTAAAAAAAATCCTGTGAAACACATTTAAATTGTGTTGATAATGCTTCTTCATCTAAGATCAACGATATTATTAAAAATCATGAAAAAAAACTTAGTCAACAGGACGGTGTTGACCAGGTATTCATTTCAAAACCGTTTACACCTAAACATTGACCAATATTTATCACCCTAAAATTACATCTTCTATGGAAGTTGATTATTCAATTTCGTTTTCCTCTCTTTTTCAGAAATTATGACGAATACTTCATGCTGCCATAAATTCAATTTGAAAAGTGAATGAATCTGATCAGACTAAAGCCCGACTTTCAGTCCGATTTTTTAAGAAAGTGTAATAGTTTCTCTCAGAAGCATTTAAACACAATGCTAAGAGTAATAATATTGGGGAAAATTGTATGATACAAACTTTCTCGTCAAAAGGAACCTGACATAGGCGCAGATTCATAAGGGAATCGAAGCAGTTAAAATAGTTTGAACGCTGAAGATTGATTACGATTTGAAACTAAGTTGATTTATAAATCTGGTATAAAGCTGAATAACAGATTGAAATGATATGTTTAGTATGCATATGAATTTACAGACAAGAATCTGGTAGATTTCTCCTCCTCAAAGTACACGTATTAAGCCCCGGAAGCAACACGATTCAACACGACTCCTTGTTTTCGGGTAGTTAAATGTGAACGGAACAAAGAGTCGTGTTGAATAGTGTTGCTTCCGGGCTTCCATGTAAGAGGCCCGGATTGATTTGCTAAATAGTGTCGCACGCCGATCGTGACATTTGCGTTGCGCTTTTGGCCCGATTACAATAGAAGCATGGAAGCAATACGATTCAACACGACTCTTTGTTCCGTTCACGGTTAATTGCCTGAAAACAAAGAGTCGTGTTCAATCGCGCTCAGTCGGGGTCTCTATGTGACTGGGGCACTAGTGATCATTTCACAACGGGTGTTGTTTGATGATTTTAAACAAGATTGAGATGGGTCCTATTGTCACAGGTTATATACTTTTTCACGTCTTTTAGTATAGTCATGGTAGTACATAAAAGAAATAATCTTCATAATTTATGTTGCTAATGCGCACTTACATTGTGTCCCTTTTGCAAATAGCAATTCTACACCAGCGGCTCGACATTTTTCTCTTCTCTTCAAATTGAAAAAAAAATAAAACTGAAAGACGGACAGCGAAGCCGAGTTTTCTTCTTTGTTTTCATCCCACGATTAATGTAATAAATACAATAAAATTATACAGAACCAATATTTTCAAACATTTCTTTTCGCAGAAGACGATGTTTTTCGCAGAAGATAATGTATCTCATTTTAACCCCTTTTCTTAAATCATCATGCATAAAGACTGATTGGTTAATAACCTGCAACCCGAAGTTTATATCTGAGTCTTAATTGTCATTAGAAGTCATTTTAAAGACAAAATACTTGCTTCAAAATCGGTATGTTGATATACACCAAATCACAAATCAAATTTTGATACTTTGATATGTCCGTTTTCATCCTATAGTATAAAAAGTAAAATCATTATTCGAATATTGTCTTGAATTTTCCTACTTTTTACTTCCTCATTTAACTCCTCCCTCTTTTCTTTACTTTCCATCGTCTTATTTTTCATATTTTTGTTGATTTAGCATAAAAGATTGACAAAGTTCAATCTGTAGATGAATAGAATTAAAACAACATGTCAATAAAATTTGAAGAGTAAAATTCTTCCTGAGAATTATTAGATTAAAATAATGCTTTTGACAAGAAGCGCGATGGAAATATAAAAGCAGGAAAACCAGATTTTCAGAAACTATCACATGGAAGTAAAATTTTGACTTAAAACCTTAAAATTAGACGCATATACTTTTTAAAGCCCAAGTATAGTTTTGGTAAAAGCGAATATTTTTATCGCCAAATTTTGTCTTCAAATCTACTTAAAAAGAAACATGATATCATGAACATGTTGTACAAAAGATTGTA
>BQKZ01001020.1:93271-103579 GCA_036244855.1 Temnopleurus reevesii
CCCCCCCCCCCCCCCCAAACCGGGCTTCGCGCCTATTATGATCATCAATGCGAGGCCAATAATTTTTTTTCCCTCCATAAACCGTCTCTCCAACAAGAGCCATATACCTAATTTATTGTTTATTATTTCACTAAAATTTACAAATGGCCGTATTCTTTTTTTATTAAAAGACACGTGGAAAATAATCTGAAGTCATTTGCATTCGTTATTTTGCCATATAATTCATTTTAATTCCTATTGTATTCTCCCAAATTATAAATAGATGTAGTTTTTGAAATGATAATAATAATAATAATAATAGTGCGGATTTATATAGCGCCTTTCCAGTCAGTTTTGACTGTTCAAAGCGCTTCGATTCATCGGATATTAATACCCGGTCACTGAATGAAAATCCAACCTAGGCGCTCACATCATCAAATAATGTGCTGCTGACTCCTCCTGGTCCCCAATCGCATCTGGGTAGAGTGCAGCTTTAATTGTAGGTATTTCATGCTGAAGTAAATTAACGCCATTGGTGGGATTCGAACCAGGTCCACTATATACATTACGACGCTTCCAAAAAGACGATCCGAACGACTTACAATATTCACAAATTATAAAACAAAAGATTTTTGGGGGGGGGGGGGGGGGGCTGATCTAGATAACCAATGCCATTGTCATTACCATCGTTATGATCATTATCACTATCGCGGTCAACAAATAATTCGTTAATAGCAATGTCTCATTGATTACCGCAACCACTATCACCACCTTCATTGCAATCACCATTATTATCATTATCATCATCATCATCATCACCACCATAACAAACAGCATCATCAGCAGAATCATTATCATCATGTATAATAACCAGCATCAACATCATCAACACCATCACTATCATCATCATTATCAATATTATCATCATTACCATCATAATCATGATCGTCACCACCATCATCATCACAATCATCACCATGATAATCATCATTATCATCACTATAACAACCAGCATAATCATCAGCAGCATCATTATCATCTTCACTATGATGATCATTTAATGATGACGCCAATTCAGCATCATCATTAGTACCACCATCACCATCGCCATCATCATCATAATTATCATCAACATCGTCACCACCATCATCAACATCATCATCATCACCATCATTATCATCATCATCATCATCACCTTCATCAACATAACAACCATTATGATTGAAATTGTCATCATCATCTTAATTATCATGAACATCATCCCCTTCATCATCATTATCATCATCATTATCATCATCACCATCATAACCATCATCACTATCATTATCAACAACACCATCAGCATCATCATCACCACTACCAATATTTTGGCTACTCATTAACATCATAATCACAGAAACCAAATGAACAAAAATTCTAAATTTAAATATTGCTTTTTAATAGTATAAATCTCTTTTACAAATGTACACATGCTTTATATATACGTAATCATATCTTATCACATTGATCATTTAGCTATTTGCTCATCATTATGGAACCAAATAGCAAAGAACAGAAAATACAGTGCAGTCAAAAATTATTAGGACACCTACATCCTTTTCATTTAAATACATAGGAAATGTAACCTTTGAGGCTATAATTGCTTAGCACTTGATAAACAGTGCTGTAGTGATAAATTTCATTGGGTAAAGAGTAAAATATGATTATATCTGCAAAAATTGTGAATTTATCAACAGAAAAGTGACTTTTGGGGTCACCAAAAATTATTTGGATACCTGTTTTTCAAGAACCTTTTTCTAATTGCAACATCAAAAAGGACAATGTTTCCTGCATCATCCACTAAAAAACAGTGTTTATAGACAGTTCCAACATGGGTTTGATTCCTAACTCAGCTAAAGGTGTGGTTACACCGGCCAGGCAGAGCTGTAGCGATCCTTTAGCGGTAGGAATTTAGTCTGTAAGGACAGACCCTTGGCTTTCAGTGTGTGCATGCGCAGAGCGTGATACAGGGTCTGCGCATGCACACACCGAAAGCCTAGCTTGAAGACTAAATCCCGACAGCCTCAAGGTCCGCTACAGCTCCGCACGGTCGGTGTAACCACACCTTCAGAATGGTAGGTCTATCAAAGATATTCTCCCTCTGTATTAATGTAATCCACCAAAAGCAGTCTTTATAGCCAATTTTCAACACAGGTTTGATCAAAGATATTCTTCCTCTGTTGTTGAATGTATAGTGGGTGTCAAATAGGGGTAACTCGTATGAAAATCCACTTCATGCCTATTCCAAAAATGGTTGGCATGTCTAGATCCCGGATGTAGTAAAAAGGAGACAAAAATATGATCTTTGTACAAAGTTTTCAACAAGTGTCTCAATTCCAAGTGTTGACTCCTTTTTCAGCTCAGAATGGTGCGTCTATCGAAGATATTCTCCCTCACGACCTAGGTAGGACGATGTCTGCCTGTGCTTGATAGATCCTCACACATGCCATCCATTTCAAAATAAAAAGCATCAGGCAAAATCAAAATGTGCATAACATAACAGCTGGACAAAAGTGAGAGAAAACACGGCAATAATAACCACCTTCTCAGACATTAATTTATGATTAAAGCCTTTAATTAAAGGGGAATTACACCCAGACAATAATGTACGGTCAGTAAATGAAGAAAAATCAGATGAACAAACTGTGAAAATTTGAGCAAAATCGGATAATCCGTTCAAAAGTTATGAATTTTCAAAGNCCCCCCCCCCTCCGACGCCCCCTCCCAATAATCGAAAACCAGAAAAACAGATCAAAACACAAAGGAAAATCGATAAGCGTCAATTCATTTTGTCGCCTATGACTCATGAAAGTGCATTTCTCGTACAAAAAATAATGTGTGCCAAAACTTGAGTCACTCTCGAAGAATTTTTGCTAAGAAAACATACAAAACAATTATTGCTTGACCGTTGGCACAGCTTATTTTCTACATTAAGTATTACTCAAACCAACATTTGCTTCAAATTAATCAAAATTCGTTAGTTCTGCGAGGGAAAATGAAATGAGAAAAAGGAGTTCCTTTCCTCGGCTTTCGCACGTTCATAGCTTATGGGCATTGACAAAAACAAACACTGAAAATGCAGAAACGTGTTGATTGTACAAGGAATGAATAAAGTAAGATAAATTAAATTCACATTTAAAATTTGTACTATTTGAGTAGATTCAAAGTGAATATCATCTGCAGCTGACTTATGGGTGTTGTTAATTTCATACATTTCACCAGATTGATTTTACAAGAGTAATAAATCGGCCATAGAACGGTAAGAATTGTTTTGTTGACACCATTCCACGCCACATGGTAAATGTTTCTTGCATACAATTTGAAATTGTGTACAATAAATGCGTAGAAATTTTCCATGGGTATAATTTGGATTTCATTTTTTCTATCTTTTTATATGACCCTTGAAATGTGGCACTAAATCTGTTCCAATAATTTCTTATTCATATCATTTTATTCTTTTTTTTTTCATCCGCCGCCTCTCTTGCTATTTAGTCGATTTATCTGCATGTTGTTTTTCTTGTTTATGAATGTTTTGATTTGATATGGTTGTTTCATATCAAATTGAAAAATTACTCATATATTTTTGCTTTTGGATGGACATGCGGCGGTAAATATTCTTATAGCTAACGGAAATGTTTCCGTGTTGAAATTAAAATGAAATCGATGAAAATGAAATGAAATGGAATGGAATGGAATAATAAAGAGATGAATATTTTCAAGTTCTTACCAAGAATGATCCCGTTTCTCAGTCGAATCGTCTCCGAGGGTGATACTTCAGCTCCGATAAGAACACCTTGCAAGAATCGTATGTAAGAGATCGCAGCTCGTAGCGTGTCGACCTTGCTAACCCTACGACCACCGCGATACGACCACGGGAGAACTCTCCGGAGCTTCTCGAATCCCCCGTTGAGGTGGGTGACGCGGTCTCTTTCCCTCGCGTTCGCTTCACTTCGTTTCGATCCAGAGCCATCAGAACTATCAAGTCGTGATCGGTCGTCGCTGTCGGGAGGGGATAGCCGTGGTCGTCGACCTCGCTTGAGCAGCGGGTAGCTAGCGGCGAGACGCGCAGTCGAATTCAGCACCGCTGTCGTCGTGGTTGTGGTAGTCGGGCGATTAAAATGAGGGCAGATTGTTGGATATCGTCCCGTAGTTCGTTGGAAATCGTCCCGACGTTCAGCGGCGACATGGTCGTGGATATGCCATGGGATTGATGCGGGGAGGAGGTGGATGGGATGCGCGAATACGGCGAGGGGTGGAAGAGGGATGGGTAGCATTGGCTGAGGATGGATCGGCTGAGTTGCGGCGGGCGGTGCACCTGTCATCCCGCAGGCTACGAGCTGCTGGTGTGCGGGTATGGGAGCAATGCTCAAGGCGACCGGTCTGATGGGCTGAGAAGACGGGGCTGCTCCGGCGGGCAAACTGCTACAACTCCCCACTGCACCCTCCGTCGTATGACCACGCTTAGAATCCATCAATGACGTCGATAACGAATTTACCACCGGCATCGTATTTGTTTCGTTCGCTTTCAGTATTTGACCGACAGGTAACCCTCCTTCTCGCCTCAACTGGGAGTTTGATGACGATGACACAGAAGTTGGTGAATGGCCATTGTCATTGTGTAAATCATGTAAATAGACTCGGCTATCAGCTGGAGGTTCATTATCCTTATGTAGTGGTAATATCAAAACATCCTCACCTGACCCGTACACTCCCAGCTGTCGGCTGATGCGAGGGGGTCCCCTACAATGTTCTTTCCCAAAACCTTCTCCTCCATCATTCCTCTCCCTCGAGTTACATCCCTCTGTCATATTTTCCGTCCCAGCTTCACACCACCCAGAGTCCGACTGATCACCGGTTCCCGCCGAGTCATCACCGCTGTCCATCCCGGGTGTCTTATTCGATCTTCCCCGTGGCTGGGCAGTAAATCCCGCATCGGTTTCGCTCTCAAAACTTTCACGAATCATTTGGCGTCGATCAAATTTACCTGACGAAAATTCCAGATACCTCTCATGATCGTCACCCATCTGTACATAGATGATTTCTCCATTTTCTGGTGGGCATTGTTTGGCCGTCATTGACGCGTCCCCCGTAACAAAATTCATAGCCGAAATTGTGAATTTCGATCTCGCTTTGGCAGTCGAGCGATTTGTGAATTTCGAGGCCGGGGGCATATTCGAATCTTTCCGCGCATCAACTACCGTTATCATATTCGCTTCATTTCTGTCGTTTTCATAGCGAAATACCTCCGAAGATGTGACATATTCGTGAAAATTACTCTGTCTCGTCAAATGGTGGTCATTCTCGGAGTCGAAGTCCTCATCGACCATATCGTATTCAACCGAAAGAGCCTGTAATTCTTGGCGGTTTCGCAAATGGGAGTACGAAATCGTTCCCAGGGACGAGTCGTCATCTTTGGCAGATATATCGTTTCCGTTCAAATCAACTTTACCGTCGCAGCCGTTTGAAGTAGTGTTCACATTGTTTGAAGTTGTGTTCACACTGAACTCTTCATGGTCTCTACATGCTGTCGATACAGGGAACCAGAGAGAGTTGCCGCCTTCAGACGAGGCACTATTTCGTGTAACCTCAGACTGGAAATGACCACTCCGGTGACTAAATTCTTGCCTTGCCCCCGCCGTGGCTGTTTCACTGCGTTCGTCTGGGGCGGTCGACACGCATAGCCCTGCGGCTCTCTCCCGCGGATAGGCTGAAGAATTACTGCTGAACTCGCTCACCATTCGGGGGCTGCACTCGTGTGTCATTTTCGGGTGTGCCTCGATCAAACCGGTATCCATATTGTAAACGTATGATATCAAATCCGAACTGTAATTTCTAATGCAGCGAATTGATAAATCGTGTTCCATATTATGTCACCTGATACAGCCATGAGCCAACCATGCCAACAAATGCCATATTTCAAGGCAGTAAACGAACAATTCACCATTCCCGACATAGCATGCGCGAATAGATGTAGATTACAAAAAGGAAACGAACTACGCCCGAAAATTCCGATAGCTAGGCAACAAAAGAAACGCTTTTAACTATGCTTGTATTGAATAAAACACTTTATTCGTCTGGAATCTTTCTCCAGCACTCGTTGAACTGCGATAGCATGAAATATTTATATTTTATTGAATTGAATTGAATTTATTTTCCTTTTTCATATACATAATTAATACAAAATAACATGACAAGTGACAAAATTAAAGGAGCCGATTACCCTGGAAGCACAGCTTGTGTTGGGATCGCCTTTACAACATTTACAATAATTATATTTTATTGTTAACAGAAAGTGAATTAGGTGTCCAAAAGATATACATATACATGTTCGGGTTTGATCATGTTGATATTGTAACCAAATAAAAATAAAGGGGAAAACGGAGAAAAAAGATAAAAGGGAAACAAATTCAGACACGCACACCTCTATACATACTACAACACCCTGCTCCAAAATCAAACTTTCTGATAATTATGTATATATGAACTCTCTCAAAATTATAATTTTTAATAACAAAATCAATACACAATTTTCCATTTTTTTGGTTTTATTTCATTTACACGTGATTCTTAATTATCGGTTTTTAACGCTTACCGCACATTGATTGCATAAATAAAGTTGGACAAGGATGAGAACAAAATTATATGTTTCTATCAACATGATTTTTAAAAAAAATCACAACGCCTCTTATATATAATAAAGAATAATAGAAAAAAATAAAGCTGGATATAACAGTCAATGAGGATTTTTTTTCTTTTTCCACACTCATGAGATGATAAATTTATCTTGAAACTGTACAATCTAACTTTGTTAGGTTGTTGCACTAAAAGTTAAATCATATGTGCACTAAAAATATTTATATGGATTGATCCCATTAAGAATTGACCTTGACTTCTTTAAGGAGTCATTTTAAACAGTTTCATAATCTTTTTACTAATGTGTGGTCCAAGCACAAACTTTGTGGGAATTTCATAAATCAGAAATCTGGTTAAAAAAAACATGTTCAGCTTAATGCAATAAGTTTACTTTATTCACTGATTAATTGATGATAGTCTACCATTGCTTATGTTCTCAGTGCTATCAAAAAATAATGTTTCACTTGATAGTGGATTAACTAGGCTATAATCGTTCTGTATATATGATTTAAAAGTTTAATGCATCTATAATTATTTCTTCTGTTCAGCAAATGGGGAACGCGCTGTATTTTTGCTATGTAAATAAGCTACCGTAATCTCATTATTATTTCTTCTAAGAGTGATCATTGAAACATACTGTGTTTTGGCGAATTTGTTTTAGATATTACTGCTCTTATCATGTGATATGTGATTCAGGGCCACTCGATCGAGCAGTTTTCTTCTTTAAAAACTTGGTCTGGGCAATAAAAATCTTCCTTTGATCATGTTGATTAAAAGCAGAATAATCAGACGAACAGCTATATAAAAAAAAAATGTTTGAAGTAAATCCGACAATAAGACAGCTGTATACTAGCTGATTTACTTCAAACTTTTTACTTTGAACTGATTTTCCTGTTTTTAATCAAGGAAAGTCTTTAACTGAAAAGGCTATCCCGTTCAAATAAAATGAGAAATAATCAAACGATAAGAATATCACAAGCAGAAATCAATATCTGAGAGAAAATGAATAACAAATTAGCACTAAGTAAACATTGTAATCAACTACTACATGAAAAAAAAAATTGAATTACATCGAAATCCTTAAAAACTTCAAATTGGTCTTTTTGTATAGAAATAAAAGACGAAAATTTTTTGTTACTGTTTCATATCAAAACAAGAATTACATCTTAACGTACAAAATATTTCCTCTCGTTAACAAGGCAAGTGGGCGCTGCCTTTGAAGTCCAAAGAACACCTGTACCCCTTGGCTACTGACATATACCCCGCGACTTCCCCGGCTCGACGTGGGTGGGAGTCCGCTGGTTCTCAGCTTTAATATACAGAGATTGTGAAAAAAAAATCATGATTATTTTAATAGAATGTGTGATTAACAGATTACGATTTTTATTCATGATCTATAATTCATGATTTACGGGAATGTTTTTGTTGGAATTATAGTTGTATCGTATTATGATTGTATGGACCTATTTTTTCAGGTTAATAAAACGCTAGAAGTAGGTATTTGGGGGCAAAACGTTTTAATAAAATTATGTCCCGACAAGAGAAAAAAAGCACGTATAGTTCATTCTGACACGGGGGAATGAAACGTGCAAGCTATATTTTTTCCTTAGTTTTTTTTTAAATCTTTTATTATTATTTTACTCCAAAATATTACGGCCCTCGATTTCTGAGCTTCCTCCCCATGAAAACGCGCGATGTGTATATGATTTGGTCAAAACTTTTTGAAATTGTGCCCCTGTGACCCGCGGAACCGGTGAGGACCCCGGAAGCAAGACGATTGAGCACGACTCTTAGCTCAGTTAATTGTTAACTGCCCATGAACAAAGAGTCGTGTTAAATCGTGTTGCTTCCGAGCTTCTATGTGACTGGGGAATTCAGGTGAAGAGGAGCGAAAAACGAATACATTACTAAACAATGCTTTTTATGCAAAGGAGCAACAAAAAATTACACGTGTTATGCCATGCACTTCTCTACCATTATCTTATAATAAGTAATTATTTTTAGGAACCTGACTTAACCCCTAAATGTTTTTTTAACATCCAAAAGTCAATAATTATATTGAATCAATAAGTGTACCTGCATTCATATATTATCTCATCAACGAAAAAAGGGAAAATTGGTTAAAGGGTCGGAAAAGCAGGGTTTGAGAACAAAAACAAACTGCTTCATGCACTTGTTAAGAAGTGCATGACATGCGTCATGTCACGTGACCAGAAGTTACCCATTTGCAGGAAAAATCTTGGTTGAGTCATATTAAAATATTCCGAACTTAATTGTTTGGTTTGATTCAAATTATTTCATCTGTTTGTTTGATTATTCTACTTTTAATCAGAGGAATACTTGTATGGCCAAGACCCAGCCATCAGAAACTGATGCAGTTGTATATTGATAATTGAAAACATTTAGTTTATAGACAAGAAAGAGAATTAAAGTGCTTTCTTGTTTTTGTTGTCGTTGTTATAGTGGGGTTTTTTTATTGTTTCATTTCTCAACAAAGTGGCGAGTAATTATTGCTCAGATAGCCGGCCACTGACAGCCTCAAAATATTGAACAAATGTTTTTCCATGCAAGAAAAACAACCGAGCAGAATAAGCAAAAACATAAACAAACTTTTTTAGTACATGGTAGTACTGGTGAAAAAACGGCATACCCATCTTGGGCCACATCGCGCTTATTACCGTATATCACATTTTTTCTTCTTATATTTTTTTTTATAGGACAGTACCTGTCACTTCACATTCTCCTTTCCTTCTTCCTATTTTAATTGTCTTCTTTTTCTTCTTCTTCTCCCCCTCCTGAGTCCTCCTCATCCTTCTTCTTCTTCTTCTTTGTCTTCCTTCTTCTTCTTCGTTTTGTTCTTCTTCTCCTGTTTGCTCTTCTACTTCTTTCAGTCTTCTCCTCCTCGTGCTCCTTCTTCTTCTTCTTCTTCTTCTTCTTTTTTTTCTCCTCCTCCTCCTCTACTTCTTCTTTAATCTTCTCCTTCTTCTCCTGTTTCTTCGTCTTCTCTTTCTTCTTCTTCTTTTCCTTGTTGTTCTGCTTCCGCTTATTCCTCCCCCTTCTTCTTCTTCTACTTGATTGTTTGTTCTAATTTATTTATTGTAATTAAATTATAACAATGATGATGATAACAATAATTGCAGCAAAAAGTGATGACAATTACAATCTTAATAGCGGTCACAATAAAGTAGAGATTCGTTGATATGTCCAATTGTTTATTTTCACAGCAATGCTTTGTCATTATTCCCTATTTCCCATGCCTGCAAACAATCGTCATGATTCCAATATAATTATGTTTACAAAACTGAAAAGAGTTGATAGATTTGTTTACAATAAAACTACTTTATGGTTATTATAATACATCGTGTGATTAAAATAAAATCATAAACTTTGTTATGGAATTCTTTGCCTCGTGGGTATTTGATTTCAAACGCCGATTAAAGCCGCAAAACAACTGTGATTACGCCCCTCCCACTGATTTCGTTTCCGTAACGCAACTTGTACCGCCGGAGGGCGCTCTCTCAAAACTCGCTCAATAAACAAACAACACATGTTGGTGGTCTTGTACAGATGGCGCAAAAGACTAACAAAATAGAAGATTGTGATAAAGCCCAGGTGTTAAGAACTCTGAATTTTTGTTCCTTTGAGACTAGAAATAAA
>BQKZ01001021.1:16367-29371 GCA_036244855.1 Temnopleurus reevesii
TTGCATACAAATTTTTCTCTATAGTGAAAAAATGGCATAGAATGCTCAATTAGGCCCCAAAGTCCACAATGATACCAAATTTTAGGGTATTTAATATCAAGTTTGCTCTACTTTAAAAAAAAAAGAACAACAATACTTAGAATAAAGTTTGCATTCAATACTTGATGCTATGTGGGGCATGCTTTCAATTTTGTCGAGAATAACAAGTATGTACCTGTGTAGAGAAGCCATAGAACGGATTAGTAAACACACCTATTAGTCTATTTCACTTCAACCTTGTCTTGTAAAACCAGGTTTAGCATTTACTGTGGCTAGAACATTATTCCTGGAGTAGTCTTCTTCCTCTAGAGTTGTTGCTAGATTTTAACCAAGTACTTTGACTACAAATCGTATTTAATATGTGGGAGGGTTTCAAATTTCACGAGCAAACATGTGACCTCGCTAAATATATACCATAACAAGAGGGCTACTTGATGTAACTGATTTTGGAACACACTTCAATGGTGTGATGATGTAGATTGTAAATCGACCTTTGATTTAATGAACTATTTTAGGGGAAATTGCGTTTGTAAACAGGATCAAAATGTGGCCCAATACATGAATGTGATGTTGTCTTATACACATACTGAACAAGCAAAAATCTATGTACTTTAACTTGCACTGTGATGGTATTCATACAAAATATGTCTATTTCTTCGTCATATTTGTAGCTCATAACGAGAAGTTTCAATGCACTCTTCAAGCCATGGAGACTACTGGCTGTCTAACAAAGCACTTGGAATCTTTCAGTAAGTATGATGGGGTCACATTAATTTGTATCCTTTTTCTAGAGAATTTTTGGATCGTGGTACTTAGCACAGTATATCTCGTAAAATACAAAATTATTTTTTAAAATTTTGGCACGAAATGAAACTAGATATTACAGGCTTCAAATATTTCGAAAAATAAAATTAATCCACGAAAGAATCACGGAGATATCGCGATATCAAAATTCGATCGACGAAACGATCGCATCGCTCCATGCTGGAAAATGGCGAGAATTGTCAACAAATTGTGTCATATTAATTCGTAGGCCCCGTTTTGAACAAGATTTACCATAAAATTGCTTCCATCTAAGATGCAAAATTTACAGTAGCTTGACCACAAAATATCAAGGAATCGAATGGTATGTCTGCTTACTTACAAATTTGATGATTTCTGTCTGAAAATTGGAAGGATTCACTTCAGTGTCGTGAGACCCGTGTTTTTCTGCAAATGCAAGCAAATCTGCCGATCTTTTGGCAATATTTTCATTGTTTTGGGTCCTTTTGCTAAGAAAATTTCCAAATTAGGCAAATAAACAACGCTCTTTACGATGGTGATATCAGATTTGCAATATTTCATAGATTTTGTAGAGATTCATAAGATGTACGAATTAATATGATGCGCGAATTAATGTGACAGCACCATATATTTATGAAGCCCAAGTCAATTGGTACATCTCACGATGCGTGTATTAGTTCCATGATGCTTGCTCCAGGGAAAATCTATACAGTAAGCCTAGCGTTGCAAGTAATGACGTAATCCTAATCTTCACATTATTGTGAAGCATAAACTCTATAATTAGTCAAATGGCCCAGTCCGTGATGTGTGTATCACACTTTAGATGACTTTTTACAAGTATGTCTTCAGCTAATATTTCTCTTCTGAATGCTGATGATGGTATTGCTAAGCAATGGTATGTATGTGTGATAATGTTTGTTGACTTATTTCAGAAGCTAAAATGCCATCAGTTCATTTTGAAAGAGCTGAGGGTCAGTCACATAGAAGCCCTGATTCTCCATCTAGTTGAGTCCTCTATGATCCGAGTTATGCACCCTTCGTTCTTCAACTACAGTTCATCAACTTAAAGGAGAATTAACCTCAGATGATAACATACACCTATAAGAAAGGTGTCACATATCTCTACTAATTGGACTGGATCAAGCTATACAATGTATTCAGAAAAGCGTAAAATTCCCGATATTTCAGAACAGGTTTTAGTCTACTACCACATTACAAGGGGGCTGCCATTTTGTTCAGAACAGATATTTCGACGTGATCCATAGATATCATTGTCAATGGCAAGGGAAATATTCATCAAACTTTAACATAGTTCAATCTTTGACAAATAAATTATGTTATGTTGGGAAAAAAAATGCGTGATAGGTGTCCAATATTTTCGCAAGGCTTATAATAAACAATTCAGTTTTCAAATCTGTTTATACTAAAGAAATTTGCTTTTAGTGGGCTTGCCTGGCACAGCAGAATTTCCTTTATTCAGCAAGCCTTCCAGGTATTGTATTCTATTGTTTGAATACAGGTGAAAACGTAGCGTTTTGCCAAAGACCCTATATCACACGAATGCATGACTTTAAAAGGCCAACCTGTACTGCAGATATTTTCTTTTGTTCTGGTCTTCATCTCATTGTATAACGCTATAGAAAGTCATATACAATGGTTTAAACAGCCAACCGATAAAACAGATTCCTTTCTTTCATTGTTTTGTTATGAAGAAGCTTCATGTCATACACCATGTCCTACGTCATTACTCCATGTTATACGTCATGTTTGCCAAGAATTTCTTTTTTTTTTCAATGCACAAAAATGGCATTTTAAGGAACATTGGATCCGTGTTAAATAGTACAAATATATATATACATGTATCATATTTTACTCAATTGTTGAATTATTTTATGTCCTATCAAGAATGTTTTGATTTGGGGGAAAAAATACTTTCTCGTACCAAAAAGAAAATGGCAGCCCCCCAGCGAATGCTAGCAGACAAAAACTTGGCTCAGAAAATGGTGATATAACTCCAAATTCGATACTGATATATTGAATCGCATAGTCCAATCATTAGAAACACATTATACCTTTTGAAATAAGTACAGTCAAACCTGTCTATAAAGACCACCCAAGGGAAACAGAAAAAGTGGTCTGTATGAGCAGATGGTCTCTGTAGACAGGTTTAGTTACATGTAAATTGCATTCTAGGGAGTCTAGAAAGGTGGTCTTTATGGACAGGTGGTCTTTCTATACAGGTGGTCGCTAGAGCAGGTTTGACTGTAGATTTATTTTTTTAGTGTAATTCCCCTTTAATCAGAGCTCAAATGAACAAAGTATTGTGCTGAATCAGGATGTCTGTGACTGGGGCTGTACATTTTTTTTTTAAATTTTTAACGTCCATTAGGAATATTTCAGTATAATACTGAGTGTAGTACTATTGAAACAAATTTTAAGTGAATAATTATACAGTAAAACTCGTTAAAACGAGGTCCTTGGGACCAGAAATAATCTCTTGATATTGGAACCTTGTTATATCAGGGCCAAAATACAATAAAATACAAAGAGATTGGACCAAGAAAATTCACATGTTATAACGAGATCTCGTTATATCAGTGCTCTTTAAAACGAGGTTGGACTGTACTTTTAGATCAAATCCAGGACCCCTAAGATAAAAATGAGATTTAATTCTTTTTAATGTCTTGCTGATTTCTGGTTGATTTCAAGACAATGATCAAGTCTTATCTTTCATTCCAGGCAAGAAACTTATGGAGCATATCATCCATCCAATTATCAGGAAAGCTGATATACTTCCTGTCATTCAAACAAGTCCTCAGGTGAGTTTGCTCTCATTCAGTACTGTATCTTTGGGAAAAAAGGGAAAATGATCCTTAAGATATTGTTTTTATTCAGCAGGGGTTTATTCCATATTCTTATCTGATCCTGAAATCACCCGCATTAAATTGTTTTAATCCTCTATTCACTTCATTTTATGTTGTGAATCCAAGATATTCTCAAGCATATCATTCTAATTTTAGACCACACTCATGAGATTGTACAGAATTTTGTATTTCAATGGTGCTCAACCGGGGGTGAAAAATTTGGTGTCAAAAGTTGCACAATACCTAAAAGAAAAAAAATCATGAAACATGGCGGCAATACCGTTACAGATATATCGCGCGAAACGTTGTGACAGGTTGATTCAACACCTTCCTTTTACCTTTTTCGGGTTAATGTCTTTCTTTATACATATTTTCTAATTCTATCACTTTAATTCCACTTGAAGTCAAATGTACACTGTATGATATTTTTGTTTGTTTATTCAATGAGTGAAAATTGATTAAAACTAACTATTGAATCTATTTGACACAGAATGTTACCATTACAACTGTGAAATCAAAAGTCGAAGAGTTGTCTTCCACCCCGTCACCGAGCTCAGTATACGACTAAATCCTCAAAGTCTTTGAGGCCCTCAGACCGCCGTTCTTCAGCCATTCAGTAAAGAGTAGGAAAGGGGATCAGGAGGATCAAGTTGTCAGTATCGTTAGCGTACTTGGTAGGTTTGACTTGCATTGGTAGACTGCTCTCATTATGCAGAATGGTACTATTACCACTATGAAATAAACTGTCTTCTACCCCTTCACCGAGCTCAGTATACAAATCTATCCTCAAGTTCTTTGAGGCCCTTAGACCGTTGTTCTTTAATCATTTAGTGAAGAGAAGGAGTGGAGATCAGGAGGAACAAGTTGTCAGTATCGTTAGCATACTTGGTAGGTTTGACTTGCACTAGCAGACTTGCCAAACTTTAGGAACATTTATTTGGTTAAAATTTAGATTCTGAATAAAGAATCACTTGAACCAAATATTCTGTTTTAATTTAGGTGAAAATACATTTTATGAATCATTTACTGATTCAATTACTGATCATTTACTTCTTCGTAAAAAGTTAGCGTGGATTTAAAGGACAAATTTCAGGGAAGAGGAAAGGCTAGACTTTGGCAGATCAGAAATTTGAAAATAAAAATATAGATGTCTATGGATTGGGTTTAAATTGGCTTGAGAACCCTAATTACTTGATATTTTTCACAATTTTTCACAACTTATCAATGCTCGACATTTGCAGGCTCTCTCACCTGGCCCAAGATGTGTGAGACGTTAATCAGGGATTGTTTAACACCATCAGTACCGTCCACCATTACTGAGGTAAGGTGTCTTCAATGCACATTTCTTTCAGGATTAGATATCTTTATTACTTGATTCATTTGAAATTGTATTCAAATTGAAAATCATATAATCATCATTAATTAAAGATGAAGATATATATTTTTTTGAATAGGATTAATTGCCCCAATGGTTTATATAAAATTATACATTTGATATTTTTTGTGCATGATAGATGAGACTCTTTAGCATCTGTAGGTATGAAATTCTCTGAAGTATTTTGATAATTTGTTCATTTGACACACCATAACCCCCTTGCAGTTACTGCATAGATAATGAATGAAAACAGGTTTGATTTGCCTCTAGTAATGACATTTCTTTTCTTATTTCTCTTTATTCAGCTGGATGATTACAAGCAAATATTTGATGCGACAAGACAGTTTGAGAAGTCTTTGCAAAACCTTGGTAAGTATGCAATCAAAGGTGCTTTTTTATTTCAAAATAGGGGAAATTATTTTTAAGTTCAAGACATGACAGTATCTTAACGCCCATTTTCATTGAAGTTAGTGCAAGAGGCATCTCGCCGTCAGTCTTACAACCTTAACTTGGAATCGTTTGATGAATCGTCTTGCCATTGGAGTGAATTATCTATAAACATGATGTGGATATTACAGTGACATGGTGATATACATTGGTTTATAAGGTGCTAGAAATTACATGTAACTTTCAATCAGAAGCGAGAGGAATATTTATTTGTTGGTTTGTAAGATTGGTAGAGATATGTGAAGCGGCTGTCCTTCTGTGTGTTTCTGTGTACATTTGTCTTTGAGAATTTCTGTAAAAACCTTTGTTCAATGCTTGTTATCTGCTTTCTTCAATCGTTGCAAAAGTTGCTTGCCCAACCAGGGTCAGCCAAAAAAAAAGGAATCAAATAAGGGCTGGAAAGTAAGTTTAAAAAACTTCAGTTTGATAATCCAAGTTGGGTTTTGCAACCTAAGTTAATTATGTTGTGAAAACCCCTAACTTATTTAACTGCTGTTGTTAAATAAGTTTTACATTGTTTGGGCAGATTGTTTTTCTTCTGGAACAATAATGTACTTCTAGGCTAGTGATTTTCAGCCATTTCGAAATTTCCTTGCCTGTCTTGTCAAGTGCTTCAAAATAGTTACTTATGTAGCACCCACCCTGTAAAAGAATTTTTAATTGTCATTTTGTAATGAAACAAAGTGGAAAACGTATCGTAGCAACTAAAAAGATATATCTGGTTGTGTTTCAGGCTTCATCGATGCAGACACCCATCCTATGACAGATTTTGCCAAGAATGTCAATGTCCATTTTGCAAATAAAAGGGTAAGTAAAAAAATTCTCAGATAATCAACCAATTTGTGCCCATTTTGAAGACATGATTTTGACCATCTTGACACATTGTATTTTACTATTGTTTAACCTGAAATTTTTGTTCTGGTTTTATTTTCACAAATCTCATTATCCTATCACTCACTGTTGCTGTGAGGTGAGTTGGAGGACATCATAAAATGCGTCATTTAGTCACGAAAAAGTAATAGAATCCTGTTTTCATTTTTTTTTTTTGGGGGGGGACCCTGCTTAAACCTTTTTCCTCTATTAAGGTGATTATATTTCACGACAGTGCAAATCATTGCTGGTTGAAGCTAAGAGGCTAATGATCCTGTTTTACACCCCATACAGTGTCAATCATTTATTGAAGCTAGGAGGCTAATAATCCATTTTCATCTCTCATACAGTGCCAATCATTACTAGTTGAAGCTAGGAGGCTAATGCAGCAGGACCTTCACAATACTGTGGATGTAGGAGAAGCGGCACCAAGCACAGATGAAGAAGTAGGTTTTTTATGTTCCATTTTATTCCCAAAGTTTTGTGATCTGCAAAACTTTTGCAGGACAGTAGATGTACTGACACTGCATTTCTTTGAAATAGCAAGTCCAAGGAATATACACTATTATTTTGATCATTTCAAAACTGTTTTTTTTTTATATTTAGCAGCGATTTCATATTAATGGATCTCAGCCAGAAAATGAGGATTGGCCAAAGTAATGTTGACATTTTCTTTATCTCTCTGGGCATTCATTGGTCTTCTATAGCCGGGTGATTTTACCCCATGTTGTTCTGGGTAAAATCTATGCCTTTTCACCCATTAAAATTGTCTTCAAATTACGTGGTCTAAAGATTGGCATTAAAAATCTGTAGAAATGGTTACACAAAAAAAATACTTCAAGAGTGTACAAAATGATATTGTGATTTTTGGAAAGTGGCATTTCGTCTTTCATGTGTAGCAGCCTTCCCACCATGTCAGAAACAACTTGTCATGTGCCAACACACAACCTAAGTACTTATTTCACCAAGTAATCAATCTCCTGTCCTGTCTGTTACAGGGGTCTGGTGAAGAAAGGAATTCATTAGGACCGGGTGTTGCTGCCTTCCCACCTTGTCAGATTAGCCAGAGTGTACAAAAGCTAATCAACATGTGCCAACAGACGCTATATGAAGCTTCAACCAGTGAAGATCAGTGGTATGTACCAAGTTCAGTAAAGACAGATTGGTTTATCTCGTTTTAACCCTTTGGATGCAGGCTAATGCTCTTCTGTCATCCACCCTTTGACAGGAGCACATAGCCTGTATTGGAGACTTTGGGGGTATCACTGAATTTGAAAGCTAATTACATCTCGTTTGGTTATTCTTTTACTTTTCAATGATTGTGCTAAAGAAAGGTCAATCTTCCTCTAAATGAAAACAAAAGTTTTGTTTTTGGAATTGCTAAATGAGACCCAAAATTTGACACATGGAGGCCGACATCATTTGCGACACCATCATACTCTGGGCTTCTATAGAAGCGATTTGTATGCCTGAAAACAATTGTTGTCATTGGTATTCTTTTCTGAAGAAAAAAAATTGCTGTAGAATGGAAGTAATATAAAACATTGCAACTATAGGAATCCTTGTGTTATCAAACTATTTTGAAGCTGCCAAATAGCTGTAAGTGCGATGGAAATATATTTTCTCCCTTCTAATACCTGTTGATTAAAGCCTGTGTATAGTTTTGGTAAAGATTAAAGAAATGTGAATTTTGGGGATATATACCATGACATATAGTTTGTATACACATTTCAAGATCATAGCATAATTTTCTACGAGCGAAATCTTTTGAAAATTTGAATTTGACCATTAAATCGTATTTAGCGCCCTCTCTTGGTTATAACAATATTTTGCTTCTTATTGGGCATATACAAAATTATTTCCAAGATTTTATTAAAGCATGCTAAAAAGGAATACATAAAGACTAAATTCTGACATTTTCATCCAATTCTGTTCATGAGAAGCTGTCCTTTATCAAGAAAGAAAATATTGAATTAGCGTCTGGGGCTACGACGCTAAAATATTTTCCACACTTTAGGTTATAACTTTTCCAAAACTTGTTAATTTTTCGTACAATCTTTTGTACAACATGTTCATGATATCATGTTTCTTTTTAAGTAGATTTGAAGACAAAATTTGGCGATAAAAATATTGGCTTTTACCAAAACTGTACTTGGGCTTTGATAGATTCTAAAAGATGTGTACTAAGCTTTAGGTCTGCATCTTTGGGGGTATGCCTCGAAGAGTGTTTTTTTAGGAATCTTTCCTCAAAGTACTGTATTACCCCAAAATGCAGCAGAGGAAATACTTGTTATATCTTTCTGTTTTTTCTCTCTTTCTCTTTCTCTTTTCCTCATTGTTATTCCCCAGTCACATAGAAGCCTAGAAGCAACATGATTCTTTGTTCAGTGACCAGTTATCTGCCTCTGAACAAACAGTCGTTTTGAATCATGTTGCCTCCGGGCTTCTACGTGGCGGGGGCATTAGTCTCACACCTTTGTGTATTTAGAAAATAGTTATCATTGGTTCTCAAATAATTTGTTTGTGCTTTGATTACTTTTCCAGTAAGCGGTTGTTTTTCACTGTGAGGAACATGCTAGAGCTATTCTGTGAAGTGGTCCCTCATTATCATAAAAAAAGTCTGGTAAGTAGAAATTATGTACAAAAACAATGTTCCTTTAAGTAAATATGATTATCTTTTCATGAATAGACAGAGCAAGAATATAGAATATCATATTTTATACATAATTTTGGTACATTTCTTAATCATCCAGTGTGTTAAACGCTAAGAACAAGCATAAGTTTATTTGAGTCAACATTTTGGAATAACAGTCAAGAAAATTAAAATCTATGAAGATGGCTGTGACTTTCTTTATACATCCTTATTTGGTGCATATTGAAGATGTGTTGGTGAAAAACAAAATATACTCTCTCCCCTAAAATATCAGGAACAGGTCACTTTGTTTATTCTTGTCATTGCTCTACAAATGAATGGTGCAGACCTTCATGTGGTTACTTTTTTGAAATTTTTTTTTTAGAGAATTTAGATCTACGAACAGCTTTATGAAACACAACCCTGTAAGAAAGTAACTTAACTATGGAGCCAATGCCTCATGCCAAAATAATATCTCCAACCACCTGATTTCTTTCCTATTGTTGTGCTTTGCAGTCTGAGCTACCAGGAGCAGCTGCCCTTCACCACAATAACTGCATGTACATCGCTCATCAACTACTTACGATGGAGCATCGCTATAGACACACCTTCCCAGCTCCGCTATCGGATGGAGGATCCATATTTGTTGACCTTGTACCGGTCTTTAGGAAGGAGGCGGTCACACCCTTCCTTGCGCAGATGGTGAGTGTAGACTGATTTTTCGACTTGGTACCAATGCCCAATGAGTACCCCCACGATAAAGTGTACCTCAGATGTGATTTCAAAAATGTTATTGAGTACCTCCAATGTAGTTTAGCATCTGATCCCAATTCGGTTTTCGACTCTATTGGATATCTCATCCCTCTTATGTACTCTTCCCATTTGGTACCGACATTTAATGGTACCAACCCACCCCAATATCATCCCCAACCCTTGCTGTGACACATGACCCCATATCAGCTTCTTATGATGGAGCATCGCTACCGACACACCTTCCCAACTCCGCTTTCGGACGGAGGTCCCATATTTGTTGACTTGGTACCGGTCTTTAGGAAGGAGGTGGTCACACCCTTCCTTGCGCAGATGGTGAATGTAGACTTATCTCAATTCCCATTGAATACCTCATTATTATTAACCCATAGACTACTGGAACCGGGAAGTCCCTGCACAAAGTCTATGGGAAATACATTATTTAGTAGTAATGTGATTCCTAAAATTTTGTTTAGTACCTCCTCTCTGGTTTAGCAACTGACCCCATACAGTTTTCCACCCTATTGGATATATTACCCCTCTCGCATACTCTTCCCATTTGGTACCGACATTTAACGGTACCATCCCACCCCAAAATGACCCCCAACTCTTGGTGTTGACTTGGTACTGGTCTTTAGAAAGAAGGCGGTCACACCCAGTTGGTGGGAGTCTAATGTTCCTCGACTAAGTAACCCTCAGTCATTCAGTAACCCCAAACTACCATTGCCCCATTCCTTTTCCATATCTAGAGATACTAACTGTTCAGAAATATGCACGAGATAAAGGTTTAAAATGTGAAGAACGCAAACACTGAGCAAAATTGAAATAAAACATAAAACAACTGTAGTGTCAGCCACTCACTTATAATAAAAGCCTTGAATTCATATGAAAACACACCTCATGCATATTCCTGAACAGTTGGCATCTCTAGTATACCCCTTTGAATACCTCCAACTTAATTTACTACCTGTATTAGAGTTTTCCATATTGATAAAACATTTTATTGATGGTAGACAATGTTATGGAGTTGTTGATTGGTCCGATAAATGTCCAAGAACCAGAATTCAAATATCAAAGATGACTCAGAAACATTCTATCATTATGCATTCGCTGACAGTAGTTCGTAAAATCATTGTGTAATAAAGGAGGCCATCTAAAATCTCAACCAAGTAGACAAACCGCATTATGTTATGGATTTTTGAAAAAGAACAAACAATGTTGCAATTTTTGTATTTATGTTGACAGAGATGTCAAAGAGATTTGCTTCTGGAGTCTGTTTCGATAGCAGAGGGATTCCAGAGGGTGGCTGACACAGAGAATGTCTCATCAGCAAACAGAGCAATCAAACAGGTACCAATATAATATATATTTTTTCTCATTCAATTTAGGTTGTGTTTTGAGAAGTAAATTTTGTAATTTATATGGTATTATGGAAGACTGACTCCTTCTGCTAATGTTTATACCTTTGCCAACTCAAGGTGATGCTGAAAGCATTATTTGTTAATTCAACCAGCTGTGATGTCAATTTTCTCAACAAGAATTATTCAACCTATAGATAAAAACCACCTAGGTGTGAATGAGCACCTTCAAGGGTGTGACATTGTTGCTGGCAACCTTGCAACAAGCGCTGAAAGGGCCTTGAACCTTGAAGTTAAGACTTAATTTGGAAGAAAATTGGATAGTCGGATAGCTCTGGGGAAGAAGCTATATAGATGGCATAGTAAAGGTTGTTGGTATAACTGGCAGTGTTCCCTGGTGTTCTGATAACCTACATTTGCACCAATTTCATTCATCATTCTGTTGCCAAAGAAACCATCTTATAACCATAAAGCATTCTATTTTTTTTAGTAAGGTTGTTGGTAGTATGACTGGCAGTGTTCCCTGGTGTTCTGATAACCTACATTTGCACTGATTTCATGAAGCATTCTGATGTCAACAAAACCGCAGTGTACCTCATAAAGCATCTTGCCTTGCTGGAATGCTCTCAAGGGAAGGGTGATGTTCATGTGTATTGTGAGCATTCTTGAATTCAAAGATTGGTGTAATAATCTGCAGCATCTCACTGGATGCAGTTGTGGGAATTGAATTGGCAAATTAGATTTATTATTTTTTTTTATGACTAGGTGATTCACCGTTTAAATCATCTCAAGGCCGTCTGGGCTCAAGTGCTTCCCGCCAATGTTTACACAAAAACCATGGCAACGCTTGTAAATACAGTACTCATGCACATAGTGGAACAAATTACAAGGTTAGAGGTAAGTAATGACTTCTTAATTTCATAATCAGTCATCACCCGTATATAAAAACACTTACATTAATCCATGCCACAAAACCTACCCTTGAATCAGCACCCATCTAGTAGAATTCTTGTGTAATCCAAATCATGAGTTTTGAATGATTTATGTAGATTTTAATGAGATTGAAATGAATTTTTGTTTTTGCAATTCTACAATGAGTGCAGTTGCGTCAAGTATGTCCCTCTTGGTGACAATCCATGCTGCTTTAAGCGGTGGTGCTAAATTATAAAAACATTACAAAGAACCTTGCTTTGTTGCTTGTCATTTCTCTTTAAAAAAATAAAAAGTGAAATCAGTGCTAGAGGCTCATAGTATGTCCACTCATGCTTACACCAGTCTTGTAAATTGGGTCCGTAGATTTATGCTTTATTATAATTGAATGATCGTCATGTTTTGAATAATTCTTTTTATCTTACATCTCTATTAGGACATCTCAGCTGATGATGCATCCCAGCTTCATCTGATTCTCAGTGAAATCAAAGATGATACGCCAGACATTCTACAGCCTCATGACTCCCCGGTAAGAGAGAATGCTTGCAGGAATTTAATTTGAAGGAAGATAAGAATTATTATTATTATTCATTCAGCCATCAAAAAGCTTGCAACAGTAAAAAGTGGTGAATGTCCATCCATGGGCAAGGGACACTGTCCTGAGAATTAATTTTGCTGATTTTAGTCCTATTAGTGCCCACCAGAGGTGGCTACAATTGCTATATGTGATTTTGCATGCCATGCAATGGAATACAGTGGCTCCCTCTTTAGTATAAATCTTAAAATTTTATTATTCTTATAATGTTGAAGTTACAAAAGTGATCAGAGAGACAGAAGGGTCTGTCCATGGGGTTGGGTCAACTTTTCATGGGATGTCCATGTAACATAGTTATCCACTTTGTCACTTCACCCTGAAGATCAATGCAGATCTTCTCAAGCTTTGATCTATTGAATAA
>BQKZ01001021.1:36399-66784 GCA_036244855.1 Temnopleurus reevesii
GTGAAATTTTGTGTACAAAGTGAATGGAGAGTTCTCCATGTTGGCAGCCATTTTGTGACTATACGTTTGCCAATTTAAGGAGCCCATGAGGGGTGTAAATCAAAACTTTGAAAATGTATAACTTTTGAATGGATTATCCGATTTTGCTCAAATTTTCACAGTTTGTTCATCTTATTTTTCTTCATATAATGATAGCAAGTTAATGTCTGAGTGTAGTTCTCCTTTAAATTGCTGAATGACTGTACTTCCTCCATGTGAGAATATGCTTCAAATTACAATGAATATATACATGATTGCAAAACCTTCCAAAAGCTATCAAAAATTGTGAAAAATATCTAGGACAAAAAAATATTTTGAGAACATTTTTAAATGAATTTCATAATAAAACAGAGAACTCACATTTTTAAGATAATATTTTAAACTTTGCTTGACACAACATTCTTTACAATGTGCAAACTTTGAAAAGTGAGCAATGTAAACCGATGTGCCAAGCAAATAAATATTAAATTCGCTTGATTTAAAGAACAAGTGCGGAAATGTGACTCGCTTTTCTAAAAGAAGTAGGCTAAGGTGTCTGCTACTTCCCTATTCCAATACACATTGTGTTCTCATACATACAAGACGAGTGACATAAATTGACCAAAAAATAAAAGAGTTACATAATTTACTAAGCAAATTACATTTACATTCTAGAGTATAAGGCAATCAATTTTATTATACAGGTAAGAAAATATGTTCTCGCAAGAGTCATCATTTCCTTCCACACCTGAACTCACATCCATTCTTGTATTTGGCCATTTCTTACATCAATTATCATATCTACATTTGTCCTAATACTTTGAATCCCCTTGCTGTGGAGACCATATGTTTAATGAGAAGTTAAAATAGAAAAAACAAAGAATTCAGGAAACAACCAGAATTTTGGTGACAAATAAAATTAATTCATGACTTCCTGTGTTCTGTTATTTCATTCTTTATTCTAAATATTCTAAATATTTTGGGAAATGTTACAATAAAAATTAAAATTCTGAATTGAATGTACAGAATGAGGGATAGAAAGCTGGGATATCAATCTGCTGAATTGTATTGTTAAAATGTGATGATAGATTCAAAGCTACCAATAAACAAAAGATATTCCAAAGAAATTTTCAACGCGACATTCACGATGCCCATCTCTAATTAATTGCAAGAAATCCGTGTGAACGTTCAGACACATCGAAAAACAAATAGCATGGGTCCTGTTCCAATGAAAATATTGCTAAGCATTGAAATCTTAGCCCGCGTGGTGTCGGAAGATCCTACACAATTTTACCCAAGGCTGATGGATACTTCCAAGACCACATTGTGCCAACTTTCCATTGTATTAACATGAATAACAATACATTCAAAGTTTCATGTCAGTGTATATTTCAACATGTCCTCTGCAATTTTTCATTTTGCGATCTATTCCTTGTGTTGTTGAAAAGGTTATACTGGGGTTGTGATGAAACCTGATGAATGAATCTATTTGAATAGGTCCTCCCTTTGCTATTCATGTTGTCCTCTATGAAACTGAGATTCAAGAGGCGAGAAAGGAGATTGACCTCACGTTACACTCCTTTTGGTTGGATAGATGTAGATCTTATCGCCCAATAGGGTCATGACGGGTCTGATAAATAAGTACCAATGCACCTGTTTGAAGAAGTCCTCTCCGTCCCTGACAGGGTTATGTTGGAGTAACGACGGATGCTGATTAATCCATCTATTTGAATAAATCCTCCCTATCGCTGTTCATGTTGTCAGCATCTTCCAGGGAACTGAAGTTGAGGAAATGAGATGGGCGATGGACCTCATGATAGAACTCCTTCGGGTTGGCGAGATGAAGATTGTATCGCATAGTAGGCTCGTGAAGGGGTCTGATAAATAAATTCTTATTCATCTGTTCGAAGAAGTTCTCTTATGTTAGGGTTGTGATGGATAGCTGATTAGTCCATCTATTTGAATAGGTCCTCTCTGTCGCTGTTCATGTTGTCAGCATCTTCGAGAGAGCTGAAGTTGAGGAAGTGAGACGGACGATGGACCTCGTGGTAAAACTCCTTGGGGTTGGACAGATGCAGGTCGTATCGCATATTCGGGTCGTGGCGAACACCTGATCAAATGAAAAACAAATGTGATGATATAACTTACAACATACACAAACAGCATTGTAAAACAAAATTTCATGAATAAATTTCTCCAATTGAATTTCAGCTTACTTGAAAACTGATGTGAGATAGGCAATTCCACATGAGAAAATGATCTAAAATGTAATTCCGTTACCACTGTGTGGTGAAGTTTAAACACCAAACAGAAGAAGTAAACATGAAACATCCTTTCATATGGTGCAAAGGCAATAATGCCATCACCTGAAACACAAAATCTGTCAGATTTCTTATTTGCTTGGAGATCAGCGATGTATTATGAGTCAGTAACGGAATTACTCTCTGCAAATTCCGTTACCGAATCACAATACATTTGACATATAAAAATGAAAAAGGGACAATTCTTTGCAACACCTGGATACTAATTAAAACAGCTCTTTGAATTAAGACAGGCAAAAGTACATTTTTCTGCTTGTCATTCTATTGGTTTTCCATCTTTTTCTTGAAGTCATAGGTATTCCTTCATTTACAACATATCCAACTCAGGCAAGGTTGATGTTTATTATCATCATCAGATATTTCTTACCCATGAAGTTGAAGTTCCAAGATCCTTGAGCGGGGACCATGAAGAAGCCGAGGAAGCGATCAGAGAGCAGCATCTGAACACGCTCGTAGTGAGACGGCATGTAGCCCTTGGGGTTGTTGCCCTTGTCCGTGTTCTGCCGGCCCCAGTCGTAACCACTGGGTGTCAGCTTGTACGCCATCAGTGAGCAGGAACCAGGCGTGAAGCTGTGGGCAAGAGAAACAGTTGAAACATTAGCTTAGGTTACAGAAAATATAATCAGCATCTGAACATGCTCATAGTAAGGTGGCATGAAACCCTTTGGGGTTGTTGCCCACATTGTCAAAAGCATTCAATTCAAAAGCCAGATAGATTTCCCATAAAAATTATGGCATTTCTTTATTCATTCTTCTTTTTTTAGGGGTTTGATGTTCTACTTTGTATTCTTTTGCAAACTTCTCAATTTGAAGTAAAGAAATTCATTAAAAATCAGTCAAAATTGTTACAAGGGGCTCTATTCTCCTGACAAAACTAACTCAAATATAGGACCAGAATAGCCCATTGGAAAATGCTAAAGCACACATAATGTGACTAACCTGGCAGTGATGATGACGGTCTTCTCTCCATCCCACATGGGGTTGTCAGCCATGATCTTAGCGTGCGTTGTGACGTCTTGAGGTGAGAGCTGGGGAAGTTCGTTGGGTTGAGTGTGGATCCATCCTAGAGGTTCCATCTCCTGTAAAGGTAAAGATGTAAAAAAATGTCACAAGTAGATGATAACAAATGCATTTCAATGGAGTGTCAGCTGCGATCTTCGCAAAAAAGGAAAGCATAATAATTCACAGGCCAACTCTAATCTGAAAAGTAATTGATAAACCAATCAATCAATCATAAACATACCTTTAGGAACTGATGGTCTGGTAGCTGGTTAGAAAGGTGAAAGGTTTTATGTTTAATGAGGGACCATCACAATACACAGACTAGCTTTCTTACTGACTAATTCTCTTCGACTCTTTGATAAATCAATACACAAATCAAGAACATACCTCTAATACACAAATCATAAACATACCTTTAGAAACTCATGGTCAGGCAGCTGGTTAGGTAGATGAACAGTTTGATGTGTTCCCCACTGAGGAACCATCACGATACATCGGATCTCCTTCACTTGTGGGTTGTCTTGTGGGCTAACTCCGTATAGGTAACCAGCAATCTAACAAAATCAACAAAGGAACATGTATTATATAAAAATCAGCCAAAGTTGAAAGTCTGAAACAAATGTAACACATATCTTGGTAAAGTGTAAGTCTCCACTTTGCTACTGTGAAATGAATTGTGCATTTCTGCTCAGATTTTGTGATTATAAAAAAATAGGGAAAGCTGGAGAAACAGTTTGTACGAATTGAAGTGGCTACAAGTAATCCGTACTTACTGTAAAAAAAAAAAACAGTGGAAAATCAATTCTAAATGGAAAGACCTATAACTAAGCACTGGCGTACAGAGTCAGTGAAATGATATCATCATTACCAACCATTCTAGAATATCAATAAGATGAATTCTCTAGTGAAAACATTTCTTACTGCCTGAATAAATTAGTATAAGTTCTTTTGTCATGCTTTCTTTCATGACAAACACTTGATTCATCTGTTTGCATTCTAATTTCTACTCTATTACATATAGGTTACTCTGCCTCGATAGAATCTCTTGGGACTACAGCAATCTGTTTGACTAACAAAAAATTTGATCTAGAAGAGGTGAATAACAAAATTTGTTCCAAAACATCCCTTAGACAAGTTCCACATAGGCAGACTTGACTGTATTCCCAAAATTGTTGACATCTCAAGTTACCTGTGCTCTCAAGTCCGATATAATAATGAACTTCTTGAGGACGTTCTTGGGTAGAATGTATGTGTACCCAGTCTCCTTGATGTCGTCAGAGGACACGTAGATATGGTTGGTTCGGAGATGGAGGTTGGTCGCCGAGATGGCTCTCACACGCCACTCCGTCTTGGAGGAGAAGGTGGCCGTCTCGTAGTTACTGGTGGTGGATGTGATGATCTCGTCACCTGTGGGAATGAGAAGGATGGCATAAAAAGCGTTGCAACTTTGGGGCAGCATTGTTGTTATAATCATTATTGTCATATTTGTCATAGTTGTCATCATCATCATCATATTCATCATCATCATTACCATCGTCATCATCATCAGCAGCAGCAGCACCATCATCATAATCTTTATCATCGCCATCACCACCACCAGCATTACCCATAATATCATCACCAAAGTCATTCTCACAATCACATCCAATTTACTACCATTATTATGACTCCATTGCTACCATCCCTACCCATCCTTCTTCTTTCTATTGCTCTTTCCGACTCCTCCTCATCCTCTTCGTCTACTCCTTTCCCAAACCATACCCTTCCACATTTATTCTCTACCCATCTCCCCCTCCTCCTCATCGTCATTGATCATATTCCTCACCATGCTTGTTCACAGTCCTGGTAGTGGTAGCCGTGAGCTGCGACTGTTCCTTGGTCTGTTTCTCGATCTCTGCGATCTGCTGACGCTGCTGTGAGGGGGCGGAGATCTCCATCCCAAGAATGATGTCACGGATCTCAGACTGCGTCAGGGAAGCCACGTTCACACTGAAAAACAAAATCAGATGTATTGCAGAAGGGATTTAAATTCAGCAATTTTCACATATTCCTAATTGATGTGTTCAAAATCTGAAATTACTATAAACACAGGGAAACGTCCAGAGAAGCTACTATTCAGGTTATTGGTACAGGCCTGGAATGGTGAATTACAAGGTCAAGAATTTCATTTCCGTTGTGGCAGTTATGCTCTATGTTAAAACATTTGCCAACAAGTAAAAACCAGTCGGAGCAATGTAACCATCTATGTCCTTGTTATAGTTGTGAGCGCAAAACGGGTGAATGGATTCATATCCAGTCACCCGTTTTGTGTTTTATAAAGATGCTCACATGTTGCAACTGATTCTATGCATGAATTGTGACCCATTCTACACTCTATGGGGGTGTTGCTCAACAGTTTCAATAGATCGCAAGTTGCAGTTGATCGGAACATGCCAATCAAAATCATTGTTTCATGTGCGTCTTGTTAAATACGTATATCGCGCGCGAATGAAAATGCGCGTTACAATTTGTAAAGTTGCATTTGATCTGCAGTTGATTTTGAGCAACACCCCCTAAGACAAATAAGCATCTCAGAAGAGGATTCAATCATGCTCAACTCATGCAAAACTTTACAGGCAGCTCTATAAAACACAAACCAAATAATATTACAATGAGTGACTTGATCAGGTACAAGTTCTAGTATATAAAACATCAAGGCCCGTATTCCAATTGCGAGGTTTAACTTAACCCTGAACTAAGTCATTGTTATTTAGCCCCGAGCTATTCAAAAGTTAAACCAAGAGTCTAAATAACAATGACTTTGACCTGGGTTAAGTTAAACCTCGCTATCGGAATACGGGCCATAGAGTTACCAACCAATACGGAATATACGAGAGGTGTATTTCCATATAAATTCAAGGCTTTCAAAAAAATCAATGACTGAGAGTACAGTCACTATTTTGTTTGCGCTCACTTTCGTTCAGCTGTTGCGTTACTCATATTTTCATTTTTACCACTTGCACATTCCGGGAAGGTTGGCATCTCTGATATTACGACGAGTGATTTGATCAGGTACAACATACAGAGTAGCCAACCATTACAGAATATGCATGAGGTGGATTACAATTTCAATTCAAATCTTTCATCACAGGTGAGAGTATGGATATTGTTGTCATATTTAATCTTGTTCAGCGGTTGCGTTATTCATATTCTAATATTGACCTCATGACTATTCCGTAATGGTTAGAATCTCTAATACAGTCAAACCTGCTCTAGCGACCACCTGTATATAAAGACCACCTGTCCATAAAGACCACCTTTCTGGTCTCCCTTGGAAGCAATTTACGTGTTAATGAACCTGTCTATAGAGACCACCTGCTCTCAAAGACCGTGTTTTCTGTCTCCCATGGGTGGTCTTTATAGACAGGTTTGACTGTATTGTGATGAGTAATTTCATTGGGTACATGCTCTAGTCTCTATGACATGAACTCACTTGTTCTTCTTCCCGTAGTCATTCAAGATGAGATCTTTGAGAGCAACTTCAACCTTGATCCATTCCTCGTCTGTGAGTGTCGGCCAGATGTGATGCGGTTCGGTGACCGTTGTCTTGTCAGGTTTCAGGATCACCTTTGTGCGGTCGTTGTTCACGTGAAGCGCCCTCAGGATGAGGATCAGACGAGAGAAGGCCTGACGATTTGAAAGAAATGATGAAGAATATCATTATCGTTATCATCATCAACGCTTTCACCACCACCATCACCACCACCACCACCACCACCACCAATCATTATCATCACTATGATCACCACCATTACCAACATGATCACCAACATCATCAATATCATCATGAAACCATCATCACCATAATCCTCTTCATCATCATCATCATCATCATCATCATCATCATCATCATCATCATCATCATCACCAGCGCCACCATGAATTTATCATCATCACCATTACCGCCATTACCAAAATCACCGCCATTTACATTTACATCATCATCATCATCATCATCATCATCATCATCATCATCATCATCACCACCACCATCATCATCACCATCTCCATCACCATCAACATCATCACCACCACTATCCATCATCACCATTACCATCACCTTCACACCACCAACACTATCAGCAATCATTATCAACACTTTGATCACCACCATTACCAACATGATCACCATAATCATCAATGTCATCATGAAACCATCATCGCCATCATCACGATCACCATCACCATAATTCTCTTCATCTTCATCATCATCATCATCATCATCATCATCATCATCATCATCATCATCATCATCATCATCACCATCTCCATTACCATCACCATCAACATCATCACCACCACGTTCACCACCACCACGTCCACGACCACCACCACCATAATAATAATCATCACCATCACCATCACCATAAAAAACAGTAACTTACTGTGTAAGACGAGATGGTCTTGAGCCAGTCGTCGTAGAGATTGAAGAGCACCATCTGTGGTTCCGTTGCCTTCAGGATGAGGTCACCAAACTTCTCCACCTTGAGGCACGCCTGGAAGGGCAACTGCAACTCACTACCCTTGATCACAATGTTGGGGAAGTCCAGCAAGTGAACCTGCAATCAAGTATAAAGGAATTGTGTGAACACTGAACTGCAAGAAAGTTTATACACCAATGTGTGCTGGACCGTATTAAGGACCAGTGAAGGAATTGTGACAATGTTTAATCCCTAGAGCATGTACAAGCATAGTGATTGATAGATATTAACAAATCAAAGTTCCACAGACTCCTGTTGATACAATATCCTCACAGTTTAAGTGTGGAAGGAGAAGTTAGCATAAACACATGTGTGGGGACAAGAAATTGAAAGATTTAGCGGCTCTTTTAATCATGCTGGGACGTAGCAGTCTGGATGCTTCTTCAGATTTCAAATATGGGTGAATGGAATGAAGATTGTGAATATCCGATTGGTTGGAACTCTTGACATATTCACCAGTTACTGCAAATTACAATGGACAAAACAAGTCAAATCACTTTGCATAGCTCAGTACTCACCTCGAGAGGGTCCAACATGCCTTTCCTGGTGACAATGATCTGTTTTGGCTGTTCCTCAACGGGAAGAGATCGGATCAAAGCAGCAACTTCCTCAGCAGTCTTCCACTTGGCCAACTGTAGGGTAAACAATATAAGTCAATGTTTCAAACATGGTATACATTTTAAAGGAAGGTCCAACATACACCCACGAGTTGAAAAACGGGAGTGGGAGGGAGGGAGGGTTTGAACAATTTTGAAATTTTGCCCCCCCCCCCCAAAAAAAAGGATAACAGCAAAAATTTCTCATCCCCAGTGGGATGACAAGCAACATGAAAAAATATTGTTTTAAAAAGTCAACAGCAAAAATTTGGTGCCCCTTAGCTCTAACCTGCAAAGGGGAGGGGTGGAGGGTTTGAACAATTTTGAAATTTGCCCCCCCCCCCCCAAAAAAAAAGGATAACAGCAAAAATTTCTCATCCCCAGTGGGATGACAAGCAACATGAAAAAATATTGTTTTAAAAAGTCAACAGCAAAAATTTGGTGCCCCTTAGCTCTAACCTGCAAAGGGGAGGGGTGGGGGAGGGTGGGGGTAGCCCCAAAACACATTTTCTCAGTTTTCAAATTTTATTCTTATTCAATCAAGCAGGGGCCTCCGAGACTCCCTCCCTAACAGATTTTGAGATCATTTAGGCTTAGCCATTTTTTTATCATATACTGAAACTATATTTTCTTATTGATTGAAAAAAAAAAAAAAAATAATGCCACAGCGAAAATGGCATTTTCCAGTTTTGCCTGGAATTGGGCAGGTGGTTTCATTTTCCATTTTGATCCCTGTGTGCATCAGCTGAAATGGCAAGGCATGTCTGAACTACAAGGGTAGCAAGGTGGGTGAAAACCGAAAAACAGAAGGATAGTGGATAAATACACACCTGACCAAGACGTTTCTGTCCCGCCCACACAGAGGTGTGGATGATCTTCAGGAAGAGCTGACCTGTCCTGGGGTTGAAGATGAAGATGGCTCCATTGATTGGCTTGGTCGTCAAGTTACCTTCAAATGTCTGAAGATGGAAAGAGGAGTAGAACATTAGTGAAAATTTCACTTCTAAGGATAAATCTACTTTCTGTCTATCTCAATTTTGGAGAATAATAATCTCAATGTGAATAAAAGGCAGTTAATTACATGCTGTCTGTTGATAATTGTAAATAATGACCCCGCTACTACCGTAGGGTGGTGGAGGCATAACAATCATTGGTAAATGTTCTTAGATTATTAAACAATTTGAAGAGAAACTTGGGCAAAATGGACAGTTGTTGAAGAGTAATATTTATGAAACAGGTAACAATTTCACATGCTGAAATGGATAACACAACAGCATTTAGATCTACCAGGGGCAAACTTAATCACTCCGAAAATTTCCAAAGTGAAAGTAGCCCATCATGCAAAATTGGTGTCATTCACATCTTATAAATGAAGTTTTTTGTAACCAAACCAGATACAACTCAGGTAAGAATTCCTGTATTTATAAAATCTTAATTACAGGAAGTCTACAACTACATGTTCAGTGCATCTGTAACTTCTTTTTTTCAATGACTTTGAATTCAACGATAACAAAAAAGATGTTTACCTTATGAATGGTAACTCTGTACACGTTGGTGTCATCCACAAACCAGATGATCTGGTTCGAGAACAGCTCTCCGTAGTTCTGCGATGACAGGTACGGCTCAGTGGGCTCTGAGGAGTAGAGCTGAAGACCCTTGCGGATTCTCTCTCGCAGGACATAGAGGGCGGGGTTTGCCTTCATGATCTTGGACATGGCTTGCTGGATGAGAGGCTTGCAGCCAGGGAACCAGTTACCAAATGCACTGTTGTAGTAGAGGAGAATGGGAATGGAAAATGTATATATCAAGATTAGATGTGCTTATGAGGTGTCATGGCAGATGTATTTTGGCTGTAAAAAGGTTTTCTGCAAAGCTTTTTTTTCAATGGTGCAACATGTGAAATCATTCTAACCTGTGAACGTCTAAAATTCACGAAACTTCTTAAAAATCAGTCCTATCACTGATAAACGACATTAAAATCTGTGAGACATCATTTGAGTAATTGAGCACCATGAGTGCCCCGCTGAGGCGGAGACCTGGTGCTATACAAGAGGCCATCATCATCATCATACCAGGCAGGCCTAAAAATTCATGCCAGGTGGGGAGAATCTAAGTAGATTCTCGTAGATGAGATCCACGAGAATCTAGATTCTCGCAAAAATCTAATAGGCAGGAATGGTCTAGATTCTCGCAAAAATCTAATAGGCAGGAATGGTCTAGATTCTCCTCAAAAAACTTGCGAGAATCTTTTTATTTTAGCTTGTTTACATAGTGTGGTGTGTCTATCTGCATTCATAGACAAAAACTATCATATTCTCTAAATACCATCACTCTTTACACATTATGTTCCAGGTTCAAATTTCTTATCATAACATAATCATCGACCGGGCCGAATCTTACAGAAATTTAGCGCTAACTTCAGTTTCCTGCACTGACTTCGCGAGCGCGAACATGAAGAGCGAACGCCACAGATTCAACCAATTAAACTTTAACTTAATCATAATTAATTGACATTATTGAAGGTGAGAAAGATGCCAATATTATAAATAAACAATTTTGATACTTTTGATGTAATTTGATGAAATTTGGATAATGAAAACTGGCTGGATACGAAAGTCCAATTAGCGCCCTAAGTAAAATAATTCTTCATTTCATATGTTCAGTTGTGAACCTTTCAAAATGAATCTTACTCCTGGAATGATAAAACTTATTTGGCATGCAAAAAGAATTTAAAAAAATCTTTAACTCTCACCCAAAACTTCATAACACATACAAATGTATTTTAAAAACAACAAGGCAAATGTCAGCAGCGACAAACAACTACTCCGATCCGTTTCTCTCTCCCCGCGCCAACCGACCGGCTCCGCTACGGCTCCGCTCGATCCTATCTCTCTCTCTCTCTCTCTCTTCCGAGATCATCGGGTTTAAATGTCTCGCGTGTGTTGTCAACTCGTCCTGGGTACAATTCGCTCTCACACAAATCTACCTACCGTATATTTGGTGTTGACAAACTGTCTCAAAAATAAAGGCAAGTTATCTCAAAGATCGGTATTTTATCTATTTTATTCAAAGTAAAATATCATGTCATAAAATAATTATCTGAGACAATTCTAATCGTTTAAAAACAACTCTATATCATTCTTGAAAAAAATTCATTCGGTTTTGGGATGGTGAATTGTCCGTGGGCGAATTGTCTAATAAAGCCCCGAATTTCCCTTACCAAACATGTGCGTTGCTGTAAATCGCAGAAGTATTGCCTATTGTGATTGGTTGTATTTTACGTAAACAATACGTCAAATACCAATCATCGGCTCCGAAACAAAACCTCAGACTGCACTCGTCTCTCGTGACCGCCACATTCAGTAAGAAAAGTAAATAAATCGTTGTTGTCGTATTTGTCGTCGTCACCTATAATCTTTTGCTGTGTCCCATACGTGCAGTTTTGCGTTTGTTATAATTTGTTTGCGGCCGGAGTTGGTGTTTTTTCTCTGATTTATTGACCTAACTCCAACTTTTCTGTTTGAAGTGTGCAGCCTTTGTTCGCATGTTAATATGACAATCGTCGATTTTTTTGTCAAATTGTAGGTAGCCTTGTCTATATTTTGAGTGAATTTGAACACTACAAATTTTTGTCAATTGACAAGTTAGTCATAAACCTTCACGCGAATCCAGTTGGATTCGCGATGTGTACACCCGACGGGAATCCCCACGCGAATCGATTCGCGGATTCGCGTCGAATTTTCAGGCCTGCCAGGTGATGGTATGCATTTGTCTAAGGAGAGCAGTGCTATGCATTCTGGGGCCTGTAACATAGAGTGATACAATGAATTTTGCAATTAATTGTATCTTTATGGTACATGTTTTGCCATAAACTTACGATTGATATCTATCGTAAGGTTATTTGCATCTTTTATGTTACAGGCCCACGGTGTGGTTCTGTTTCAATTTGGTATCCCCATATCAACTGTAAAAGGATTAAAAATGTGAGGATTACCAACCTGTGTAGATTGTAGGCCAGATCAATTGCAATGAGGAGTCCAGTGGGTGAAGGGTAGATACTCATGTTATCTGTGGTGTAATCCAGATACTTCGCCCTGCCGTAACGCTCAACGTCATGAGAATCGTAGTCACCCCATCTTAGCTGGACGTCAATCCAGTACTTCTGGGTTGTTGTACTGTCCATGGTATCCCTGAATTAACAAATGAAAGGAAAACCCATTCAATTAGAACAGCATTTGACAGCAAGATTGAAGAGAAAAAGAAGATCTTTGTGGCTTGCCTTGAGAGAATCAGCCAGGTATGAGCAATTACATCACATATGTAGCTCTTCTTTGGATGGAACCCAAATGTACCGAGATGTTGTTATCTTGATGTCCTCGGGGGGTGTTGTTCAAATGTTGCAATTGATCGCATGTTGCAGTTGATCGGAACACGCCAATCAAAATCATAGTCTTAAGCACATATCATGCGTGAAGGAACATACACGTTACAATTTGCCACGAATTTGCAGTTGATTTGCGATTCATTGCAAATTTTGAGCTAAGGATACTTAGATAAAAATGACTTGGTATTGGCCGATACGGAAGGTCTACAGACCTTTCACTTGTAAATAGCAAATAAGAAGAATATTGGCACAAGAGCTGTTCATCTTGTAAGAATTCTGGAGATGGAGGGTTTCGAGGCTTGTTAGAATGAAAGTTCTTTAAACATGATTTTAACTTTTGGAGCAGCTTGGGGGAAATGGCTTTTGAAAAAATTTGGACGAAAAACTTACTTGGTATCAGCCAGGAGAGACGGCCTGGATACATTCCACTTGTAAGCAGCAAAGAGTAGGATGTCAGCGCAGGAGCTGTTCATCTTGTACGACTTCCTGGGATGAATGGTTTCCTTCTGAACGGTCTCAATCTCCAGAGCATCCAACTCTTGATCAAATACCTAGAGAAATGAATAAATTATGGATGTCATTTTTTTTAAAAGCTGCACATGCAAATGGCACAGGGTTCCTACTATCTACCAAGAACAAAATGCCTTGGTTTTTCCCTCAGAAATGTCTAAAATGCTGTATAACGATGCCATCATAATTCACACATTTCAACCTACTTTGCCACATCAATTACCAAATGGCCCCCCTAATTTGAAAAGAACAAAAAATCACCGATTTGAGGGATTTTCATATTCCTCAACTTTTCCCTGACTAGAAAAAGTGGAACTCATTTTCTAGGTTTTCCACTTACATGCAGAGTGGGAACCCGGGACTGCTAAAATGCCTTGGTTATTGTATGAAAAACATGCTCGAATAAAATATGATTTAAGCAATTCTATAATGTCCCAGTAATTCTATATTGTTATGCCCTTAATAAGTCACAATGTCAATCAATCTAGAATAAAATCTGGTGAAAAACAAAATCATTATATTCATAACATCCTTTTCTCTGTCTACTAACATAAGAAAACCATGTAAGAGGAAAATTCTATTCCTCTATTCCTTTACATCAGTGCACTACATGAGTGTATGTGCATTACAATGCAGTACACAAGGATCATTATGGAACGACCAAATGAAATCTGCTGCTACAAAGGCCTTACCTGACACAAGTCCATGACCACGCTTTCATGGATCTTCTGCCACAAGTGAGCCCTGAAGATCTGGATGAGAGAAATCTTGAGTGTTGGGATCTTGCCGTGCATGAAGATGCCGGTCAGATCGAGCTGTACTTGGAAACCCACATAGACCTACAGTAAATTACAGATGATAATTAAGAATTTAAATGCAGGGAATAGGACATGATCAGTGACACAATTAATTTTGTTCAAAACATTCCTGGGAAACTCACAAGAAGCAAACGCTCACATATTCCAATGAAGACAATTACATAAAATCCAAGTTCAAACTGAATGTCAGCAAAATATTCCTGGTGATATTTTCATCCAGCTTGCTTAAATTTAATTATAAAAGGGGGGGGAACAAAACAAAAAGGACAAGAAATCTACATAAAATCAAGGTTATGCATGTCAAAAGTAATCGCATATTATCTATGAATATGAACTGAAAAATATTACAAATAACTGGACTAAATTCCTTTGTCTTGTCTACACCATTTAATAAAGTTCATGCAATTAGGTTGATTTGTCCCAGTCTTTTTCCAGGATGACATGGGTAGGAGTGAGCCCTCATCATCCAACGATGCATTCACTGAGGTTACTATAGCATTGCATCGAACAGTACACAGCATCAAGTAGGCTGGGACTGTAGATACCTGCAAATGCANATATTACAAATAACTGGACTAAATTCCTTTGTCTTGTCTACACCATTTAATAAAGTTCATGCAATTAGGTTGATTTGTCCCAGTCTTTTTCCAGGATGACATGGGTAGGAGTGAGCCCTCATCATCCAACGATGCATTCACTGAGGTTACTATAGCATTGCATCGAACAGTACACAGCATCAAGTAGGCTGGGACTGTAGATACCTGCAAATGCATTAGGGTTTTCTTTCAGTAATGTTGCCATTGCAATTGCAACCGTCAACATGACTTACTTTTAGCTCGTCGTAGGGGGATATCAATTAGGATGCACTGCGAGCAGAAGGGACAAAGGCCTGGGACAAAGTAAACAATTTCATTCAAGCATTCACCATAGCTTCATGATCGCAAAAGAAAGTCCTTGGTGCCATTTCTTTTGTGTACATCTGGCTAAATATTGCTAATGCTTGAATGGATGACATTCACTTTATCCCAAGCCTTTGTCCCTTCTGTTGAAAGTGATATTTCATGAAGTTTGTTGCAGCAACAAGCACTCATTCTCTGACGATAACAATATCATTAGTCGGAGACCATGCTTTTCATCAAACCAATGGATTAGTCTGCACTGACTAAATTGTCGCTGCCATAAACTTTAAACGGCACCCATCTGATGACTCATCTGTTCAGCATCTGATTCAATTCATATATCAAAAATTTATTGTCTGCTATTGGAACCTACATCATTTATCAGATAATGGTTAGAGACCAAAGCTTCTCTGACTTACATTGGCTCTGTTGATGGTAGGGGACCACCAGAGGGTGAATCGTCTGTTTGGGATCTGGTTCAAACCGGATCTCTGGGCGTTGGTCAGCTTCTTGTACTTCATGGACTCCTCAAAGCCGCTTGCCTTCTCCCTGTGCGAAGATAAAGGAGAGATAGATGGTTGGCTGATAGCTCCACTTTCAGAGATGGAGAACTGACTGATTTTGCAAATATGTAGACAGCTATCTTTGAGAAGTAGTAACCATTACAACAACCATAATCATCACCTCCAAATGAAAAGTGTTTTCCCAGTCTTCAAAAGTAACATTTTCCTGGTACCATCTACCACATCATCAACAACAAATTCATGATCATCAATGCAATCGCTACCCTTTGAACACTTACCATCACAACTATACTAAGACCACAAACACCATCATCACAACTACCACAACCACCAATAACCATCAACAACGCTACTAAATCATTCCATAACACACCAAAAGAAACCTTCCGAGGTTGCGAAGTAGGTTCCTTTGAAGAGGGTGTGTTCAAAATTCTACACCTTCTAGTGCATGGATCATGCCACCAATACTACCACCACTACCACTACCATCAGCACCATCACCATCATTATCAACGGACAACCCAATAACTCACCAGAATAGACCTTCCCAGGTAGGGAAGTAGGTTCCCTTGAAGAGAGTATGTTCCAGAATACCTTCCACACCTCCAAGAGCCTGGATCATGTCTGTTCGATAGTTGTTCAGGTTCCACAGCTTGCCGTCATGACGTTGATGGGTCCACCAGAATGGATTCTGCTTCAACACCTGACAAAATTGGTAAAATATATACGGTCTAGAGCTCCATTCTTATTATATAACCTGTATCCAAAAATCTGCATGACCTTCAGGAGGGTCAAAAATAACAACAGAAGAATTATCAATTTTGCTAACACAATTCTTTTTCCACATTCCAATATAACACCTTGACAAAAACTTACATTACTCAGAATACTGGGTATTGTGATCCCATCATGTGGACAGTGCTAGAACTTACAGACTTAATATTAATTACACATCAGTTACTATTGTATTATTCATATTATACATGCATGATCATTACACAATTTTATGACATTAGTATAAGAAAGTGTAAGGGGATGTTTCAGAATTATTGAGTTCTTTACCTGGAACTGTTTGAAGTCGGTCCTGACCCTCCATCCCTTGTCGTAAGCCAGGGTGTGTCTGTCCTTCTGGAAGAGAGTGTTGATACGGGGGATGCCACGGTCCCAGGAGTCCTCAAGATCCTCTAGGGTCAGACGTCTAGGAGTGAAAGTGTATACACAGATTAACCACGTAATGGCTTGGACATTTTTAAAACTCTTCACTAACTTATTTCTTTAAAACCCAGATAGAGAGAAATTTGTTCACAACATCCCATCTTTGATATAAATTTCCTGTGAGTTTATGTATGGATGACTGAATATTTCCTTTTTGAGACATACACAGCCGAGACTCTCTCATGAGTCAATTAGATATCTCTTTGAGCTTAAATCCCTCACCTGTTGTGAGCATTTTCCTCCTGTCCCTCGAGCACATACTTAACCCAGACTTTATGTGTGAGTCAATAAACTCACTCTTTCACTCTTAGTTCCAGACTGTATGGTCATTCATCTTCAAAATTAGCCCAATTTCGTTTAAATACATACATTCAGCTGAGTCTAAGATTGAGTCACTCACCTGTTTTGAGCATTAGCCTCTTGTCTCTTGAGAGCATACTCAGCCCAGACCCTCTGTGAGTCGATGAACTCACTCTCCCAGGGCTGGATGTAACGGTAGAGATTGGGAATCAGCTGATCTTCATCGTGGCTCATACCAGACCTGAAGTGAGTAATGCCAACATCTGTCTGCTTCGACCACCTGTCAATAGGGTAAAAGAGAGTAAGAATGTTTATAATGAAAATAGGTTAGAGGAAATAATAAACTATTGATATGAAAAAGAATACTTGATGGATTGAACATCAAATTACATGCAATGATTCAGGACTGAGTTGGAGGAAAAGTCATCATATCTTCTAATCGCTATGCATTTTCCTGATTGTTTGGCCGACGGCTTTCATTAAATGTTAAGAATTCCGTATGCTTTTGTTCAATTCTATGACCATGCAATACCAGTTCTGCAAAACGTCCTATAGCATTTAGTCAAAGGCTATTATCATAATTAAACTAGGGAATAAACAGGGCACATTCGGAACTCCAAGCTCCATAATGGTATAGACAGTCATAAAAATGGACAAGGTATCAACAAGCTCACATTGAACTGAGGGGGCCTTGCTCAAAAATTGATCACAAGTTGCAGTTGATCAGAACGCACCAATCAAAATCATTGTTTCATGCGCGTCTTATTATCTGATTTGCAGTTGGTTTTTTAACACTAACAATAACAACAAAAGATAACAACTGAGTAGCAAAAAGATTTAGAAAATTACCTGAGATCCGACTGCGGGATCAACACATGGCCCATGGAGAGCATACCAAGTCCTCCCAGCTCCTTGGGTGTGTAGAAGACCACGGGAGGGAACCTGCTGGGCATCTTGGAGTTGAGACCGATCTTGATACGGGTCTGGATCTTGTTCTCGCACTTGACCAGTAGATCTAGAAGCTCATGTGTGTTGACCACTGCCTCTCGGAAGTAGGTCATGAGACCGATCAGGGCTGTGTTCCACTTGTTCACAATCTGTATAATGGTAGGGGAAAAAAGGCACACTTCAAGACACATGCAGGGAAATTCATTGATGAAGTGGAAAGAATAAAAAAGGATTTCTGCCTTGACAACGGTCTCTCTGCAGTACGTCATCAGGCCAATAAGGGCTGTGTTCCACTTGTTCACAATCTGTATTACGGCAGGAAAAAGTCACTACAAGACACATGCAGGGAAATTCATTGATGAAGTGGAAAGAATCAAAATAGTTTTCTGTGTTGAACATGGCCTCTTGACAGTATGTTATCAGACCGATCAGGGCCGTGTCCCACATGTTTACTATCTGTGACATGAATAATAATCTCATATTAATCAGTATTTACCCTATCCTACAATTTGTCATTGTGCAATATTTGACAGTATTATTCAACGCCTAAAGGATTTTGGTTGTCATCAAATGTTATAATAAATCCCAATTTTGATCCAGGCTTGTCCTCAATAAAGGGGTGGACAAAATAATGCTGTTCTTACAGCAACCACTCTCAGACAATTCCACTCCCATATGGGGGTAATTATTTTGTTCATTTAGGTAATGTAAACAAAAATCTGCACATTTTCATTCATTCTTTCTACAATGTCATGCATTACTTGACCCAAGTATACAATGTTTTCTCCTTTGTTAATGCATGCATTTTCGGAGATGATGACTTCTGCCACTTGAAACAGCAAGGCTTTAATCTATTCTGTTATCTACAAAAATTATGTTGTGTAAAGAATATTTGCTGAACATACCTTGGTGAATGTAGTAGAGCCTGAAGCCATGAGAATCTGTCTGACTCTGTTGTGGAACCTCTGAAGTGATTCATCATCCACGCGTAGGAAACACTGAGCTGTACGCTCCTTCGTTACCTGTGTAAAGAGCATGATTGAAAAGAAATCTTGATATAAGTCCGACCTGTATCGCAAGCAGCTACTAGCACAGGCAAATACCCAAAGCACATCAGATTTTTCTTGACTTTTTTTTTTACTCTACGGAAATGATTGCCAATCAATCTTTGGAAATGCAAAAAAAATTATATTGATTCCTTTTCTGTACTTTGGCATGTACTCTGTGTGAATATCAATAGACCTGTTCCGATTTCACGATAACAAAACCATGATTCTGACTCTCCCTTCCCAACCAGGGGGACCCAGTTTGAATAGCATCCATGGAGTTAAACTCCTTCGGCAAGAAATTCATCCACATTGTTCAGCACTCTAATCATTCACGTTGTACGGTAATGCCACAAGTGAGGTAAGCGGGTAACTGACAAGAATATCCTTGAAATACTTAATTGCCTCCTATCTGCTCTTGCTACAGCCTGGGTAATAATTTTATATCAATCTTAGAGCACTATATGTTATTATCTGAATTATTTTACTAACCTCATTCTGGAGGTTCCAGATACCATCCTTGTGTGTAAACTCATCACTGGTTGTACGACACTTTGGTAGGATGCGGCACTCGAACCCACTCATGTTGAACAGAAGGTTGGGGTTGTCTTTACTGTAGACAGATACGAAGCTCTGTTCCCACATGAACGTTGTGATGGAGCGGGGAAGACGGTTCTTCATGTCCCAGAAAACTGCGCGCCCACTGCAGAAAGAAAACGAAAGTTAAAGATAAATGAAGATTTCAGAAGATGATGTAACATTCAAACCCACTCATGTTGAACAGAAGGTTGGGGTTATTTTTACTGTAGACAGATACGAAGCTCTGCTCCCACATTAAAGTTGTGATGGACCGGGGTAGACGCTTCTTCATGTCCCAGAAAACTGCTCGTCCCCTGAAGAAAGACAAACAAGAAATTAAAAACGTTATCAGAAGATGCAGCACTCCAACCCACTCATATTGAACAGAAGGTTGGGGTTATTTTTACTGTACACAGATACAAAGCTCTGTTCCCACCTGAACGTTGTGATGGACCGGGGTAGACGATTCTTCATGTTCCAGAATACTGCTCTTCCTCTGAAGAAAAACACACAAAGTTTAAAAAGGATATTTGGAAATTACAGAATAGAATGTTGCATTCGAATCCACACATGTGAAAGAGCAAGTTGTGGTAGTCTTTGCTATAGACTGGTACGAAACATTATATGTCAACTGTCCCCAGGAACTTGTTATACAGACAAACCTGTCTATGAAGACCACCCAAGGGAGAGGGAAAAAGTGGGCTTTAACGGCAGATGGTCTCTTATTTTGCATTCTAGGGAGCAAAGAAAGGTGGTCTTTATGGACAGGTGGTCTTTTTACACAGGTGGTTACTAAAGCAGGTTTGACTGTATATCAAATATTCTAACCCAGAAAGCCAAGATATATGGTCAACTAATTTCTAATTCATGTTCAATTATTTGTTAAATTTGATTATTGAAGTTTTGTCAACTGCACAGAGAGTTTTTCAGACTATTATGCACTATATAAATCTATAGTAGTAGTAATAGTAGTATACATAAAAGAGACATGCACAACAATATTGAAGGAACTGTATCAGCTTTGATTCCAGGACGATGAGGTGGAGAGCCCTCATCATCCAACGATGCACATCACTGATTGAAGGGTTTGATATAGCATTGTTACGAACAGAACACGGCACGGGAACAGTGGCCGTGCCTGCAGATACCAATGCATTGTACTTAGTATTCCACCATTATATTGCATGAACATATATTTCATTTCTCAAACAAGAATTAGCATAATTCCGTTTATACTAACAATTGAATTCATTTGATTTTCCTTGATTCGTCCAAAAAGAACAAAGAGATCAATTTTGGGATGAAGGAACTTTTTCATATGAGATTATAATGAGAATATTTGGAAAATAAACTTTTGAGTTACACTGGGGATATTTCAAATTGTCAATAGCACTTAGTCCATCAACTGTGACAAGACTAGTCTGGGTCCTGACTCTTCCCTACTAAAGTGTCATATACGATATAAAATGCACACAGTACTGTCTTCGATCCAGGTGAAAAAAAGTGAATGGGGCATGAATTTACTCTATGCAGAGATGCATCTGTGCTCGTTTATAGAGTTCTCCTACATTTCTGAAAGATCTGGTGAACACTACATAAGAACAGCTAATCATTTACTTACAGATTGACATCATGCTTCATGAGCCTCATCCTAGCATCTCTTGGCCAGCATTTCTTGTTGTTGTACCCCACTATGTTCTCATTGTTAGGATCAGGGTGCTCCGTCAAGTAGCGCTGGATGAGATCTCGTGCTTCCTCAGCTGTGAATCTATGGAAATAGAAACAGGTTCACACAAGTTATTTTAAATATTCAAAACTTGTTATAATGCTGTTGTCTGAATGCCAGCTTTTCTTGTTGTTGTAGCCCACTATGTTCTCATTACTAGGATCGGGATGCTCCGTCAAGTAGCGCTGGATGAGATCTCTTGCTTCCTCTGCTGTGAATCTATGGAAATGAAAACAGGTTCACACGAGTAATTTATGTATCTAAACTTGTTGTAACGTTGTTATTGCTAGGCCAGCATTTCTTGTTGTTGTAGCCCACTATATTCTCATTGTTAGCATCAGGATGCTCTGTCGGCTAACGCTGGATGAGATCTCTTGCTTCTTCGGCGATGAATGTAGGGTAATGTAAATATTTCAACCATTGCAAATAAAACTACTTGGTATGATCAGAGTACTGGATGAATTCTCATTCTTTCTCAGCAGAGACGATATAGCAATGGAAACAAGCTCACAAAGCTTAGTTTAAGCAATTGCACTTTCTTTTTTTCCTACCGTTAAAACTGTGATACTATAGTAAAAAAGGGCTCACACAGGTTGTATGGACATTTCAATAAGCACAATTATCGTTTCTAATCAACAAAAGGACAATACTGATTCGGATGGATTGACATTTTCAGAAACTATTTCTTTCTACCCTACCATGTACCATGCACATTGAATGAATTTTAGATGGGGTCATATTATATTTGGTGGTTCTACTCCCAAAGTGATATCTCTCCCACCTTGATTTCACAATTCAATAAAATCCTCCCAGTGCAAGGAATACACTATTTTCCTGCTTTTTACCTGAAGAAGATGTGGACTTTGTCAATGTATCTTGAATACAGTCTGATGGGATGATTGCCTTCTGTTACTACATCCTGCAAAGTGAATTAAAGACAAGAACATTACATTCAAGACATGAAAAAAACAAAGATCAAAGTGATGTAGTTAATTGAAAATATTATTGATACAGTCAAAATATATGCTTCTGCTTCATAAATCTCTAGATTTAACAAATATGCATCCAATCATTTGCCATGTTTGCTTTCAATATTTCTACATATTCTTCCACTACCAAGGAACAAAGTGTTTTTTGAAATGTTATGACTTCACAAGATCTATATTTATTACATACATGTATATTGAGTTTTCATACAATAAAATGTGCAAATGAAAACGATCACCATGACCTTTGACCTCAATATCACTGACCTGGAACTGGAGGAAGTCATTGGGCATCTGCGGAGGTCCGGCCATCTCGCTGGCTCTGTGTAGACCTAGAGCTAGCAGGTCCAGGACCAAACCATAGAACTGGACAATGAAGGATGCAAACTGGAGACCACGGATGATACCGTAGGAATTGGTATGGTTCATGTCCTGAAGAAGGAGAAAAAACAAACAATGAATCAATAATCAACACTCCAAAAATGATGAATCGATGTGTCAAAAATGTTTCAAGAGTAAGCTCTAATATCATTCACATGAAAAGCATGCATGTCTGGTTAAGGATACATTGTTTTCAAGAATTTTTTCTAAATCAGACGGTCACAATTTAAAATGATTAATGTACATATCTTTAATACCATATATAATATAGAGGCACATGCTAAAATTGAAAATGCAAAAAAAAGGAAAACGCAAGTTAGTTCCAAAGTCATCTTAGTTTATGAGTGAGTTTCAATTAAAAAAAATGTGCAACATGAAATATCATAAGTGTTCCATAAATTTGAAATTCCAATATATTTTGACAAATAATATCATCATCAATTTTCATATTTGATTTATTATTTTGTTCCAGTCTTTTTCCAGGATGACATGGGTAGGGGTGAGCCCTCATCATCCAACGATGCATTAACTGAGGTTACTATAGCATTGCATCGAACAGTACACAGCATCAAGTAGGCTGGGACTGTAGATACCTGCAAATGCACAAAGTTAACCCACTTCAAAGAATGAACAACAGATATTAATAGCAGCTGTTCTTTTTTTTAATATCCTGAGCATTGACATCCTGCATATGATTTGACAAATGAATTTCTAAAAAGTCATAATTTCTCTTCCAAAAACAACAACTAAGTATTAGCACCAATGGGAGCTGCAAACATAGTGGGTGGATAGCACGTGAGAATGATGTAGGAGAGAAAGGCCTATAGAGTGGATTAAAATAGTCCTATTTGTTGGCTGAGTCATATTTTAGCAAACGTATCTCCAGCTCATAATGTGTGGAATTGCTCATGAATTGAAATGATGATATTGAACAGCATATGGACTCAAAAAGATGGAATTCACACTACAGCTCTGTTTACTTTGTGTATTCTAATATCAGTGCAGCTCCCATAGAGGCCTGTGGTTATAAGATGTAAATGTGTGGCAGAGATAAAACATAGCATGTTCTTTCACTATACTTTTCAATCATCATCTATATCAATATTACAAATTATTCATCATGCAACCAAAGATATCACACTTATTTTATGCATCACAGTTAAAAATCAGTTTGCAATTGATGATAAAAGTTCAGAAGATATTTATATGATTAATTACCTTGTAGTTGATGACCACATTGTTTTTGGCCGTCATGTAATCAGCAATATTGTGATCGACGATGAGACGCAGCAGTCTGTTGAGTAGGGTCAAATCTATCTTCTCATAGAGCTTCTCGTAACGCGACTCCATCATCACGTTACATTCACCCTCCGAGGTGTCCCAGACGTCTTGAAGATTGTTGATACCTGGATGGAATAAAATGTTAATGTTATTGATTACCACCATTGACAACAACATCATCATCATCCTGAATGTCATCATCATCATCAATATCATCATCATCATCAATATCATCATCATCAATATCACTATCATCATCGTCATCATCACCATCATCATAAATTCCTCATTATCACCATCATCATCCATATCAACATCATTGTCATCATCATCATCATCATCATCATCATCATCATCATCATCACCACCACCACCACCACCAACACCACCAACAACACCACCACCACCAACAAAAACAACACCACCACCACCAGCACTACAATAATTTCAAGGATGGTAATTTTCTATTGATATAAGCATCACTTAAAACATAAGCGACAAATTCCAACACAATCACAATTATCATTATCATTTCACCATCATCACCAGTATCAGAATCATCATCGTTACGATAATTATCATCATCATAATAAATATGAGGAATACCTTGACACCACTTGTAAACAAGTAGTGGAGGAGGCTCAGTGTCGGCCGGTTTGATCCAAGGAGGAAAGAGACGTCTCTTATCAGCTTCGTACCACAGATACTGATCCAGATACGCATCAGTGATCTTTTCTAGGGGTTCCACATCATACACAGGGATCAGATGGCTGTAGAGATCCATAAACTCTATTCCAACCTGAAAATAAAACAAAGAATGATATTAAGAATCAAAGTCTCTTTTCCGGCTTCATACCATAGATACTGATCGAAATATACGTCTGTGATCTTTTCCAAGGGATCCACATCGTATACATGGATCAAGTGGCTGTAGAGATCCATGAACTCTATTCCAACCTGAAAATAAAACAAAGAATGATATTAAGAATCAAAGTCTCTTTTCCGGCTTCATACCATAGATACTGATCGAAATATACGTCTGTGATCTTTTCCAAGGGATCCACATCGTATACATGGATCAAGTGGCTGTAGAGATCCATGAACTCTATTCCAACCTGAAAATAAAACAAAGAATGATATTAAGAATCAAAGTCTCTTTTCCGGCTTCATACCATAGATACTGATCGAGATATACGTCTGTGATCTTTTCCAAGGGATTCACATCGTACACAGGGATCAGGTGGCTGTAGAGATCCATGAACTCTATTCCAATCTGAAAATAAATTAACATAACAATGCACATGCTTTCCATAGACATTGATGGGACATGGTAGGACAATGTTAACTCTATTTCTGTCCATACTGTAACTGGTGCTGATAAATTGGTGGTATAGTGCTGACAAATTGATACTATGTCGCACGCCGATATAATCAATGTGCTGCTGTTTAATGAAAGAATGTAGAACCAACACTGTGTATGCTGAAATTTTAGTGGAAGTTATATTTTCGTGAATTTTGCGATCTTGACCTTCTGAAAATTTCCAATCTGTATGATGCATATTCATATATGTACAGATACTGTCAAAAATGAAGATAACAATAGGCCAATGTGTCAAACTGGTCCCAAATCGCGAAAATATCTGTACGCTAAATTATTGGCCTGAGAAGTAACCTAACAAACTTGCACAGGATGACATCACAACTGGTGCTAAATTTACTGGGGAATATTGCATATTTGAGGAACAAAAATTACCTCTTTAAAGGCACGTTGGGTGAGAAGATGACGCTTGATTCTACTAAGGGCTTCGTGAGGATTGTCGTAGGCCTGTTCTATAAGTCCGAGTTCTTCTCTCTGTGACTGGTTCAAACGACTCTTCACACTGAATAGGTAGAAAAAAAGAGAGAATACTCAAATATGATGGAACTGGGTTCACTTATCTTGTCAGACTGTACCCACAAAATATTCATCTCACAATCAATATAAAGGAAGAGCACAACATATTTTCTTGATTTCTTGCACATTATTTGTATTATCATATTAGCAGACCTTGTTTTGTTTAGTGTTTTTATGCACCGGTCACATAGGGCACCAGAAGCAACACGACTCAACACGACTCTTTGTTCGCAGGCAGCTAACTGTGAACTTAACAAAGAGTCATGTTCAATCATGTTGCTTCCGGGCCTCTATGTGACCGGGGCCTTACGAGAGCAGCAAGAAGTGGGTAGATAAGGAAAAGATTAACACCAACTGATTAAAACAAAACTCACCTGTAAGCCTCCTTCAACCTCTCCAAAGCCAGGATGAGCAGCTTAGTGTCATGTTTGTATGAGAGAGGCGGGAAGGGGATGGGTGAGAATCGTCTACTCTCAAGCCAATGAACAGTAGTAGTATAGATGGCTACGGCCTCTTCAGCTGTGATGTATGGACCGTCCTGTAAAACACAGTCAAGCATAATGTAATTTGTAATCTGAACATCCCAAAAAATGAGCAGAGAAAAAACAGATTTAAGAATGGAGGCAAGAAGGGAAGGGGATGGGTGAGAATCGCCTGCTTTCCAACCACTGGACAGTAGTTGTGTAGATGGCTACAGCCTCCTCAGCTATGATGTATGGACCGTCCTGTTAAAACAGAAAGGAGGAATGTAATTTATAATCAGAACATTGCATAGAGTGAGCAGAGAAAAAATAGATGTAACTACAGAATGGAGGTAGGAAGGGAACTGGATGGGTGAGAATCGCCTGCTTTCTAACCAATGAACAGTAGATGGCTACGGCCTCCTCAGCAGTAATATATGGACCGTCCTGTAAAACACAGAGAGGGGGATAAAATATGTAATAAGACCATTTCATGAGGTGACCAGAGCTAGTTTCAACTACAGAATGGAGGTAGGAAGGGTAGGTGATGGGTGAGAATCGCCTGCTTTCTAACCAATGGACAGTAGTTGTGTAGATGGCCACTGCATACTCAGCAGTGATGTATGGACCGTCCTGTCAATGAGACAGAAGAGCAATAATTCATGCCATCAGTTGTGACAAGTGTTAAGTGTGCAAAAGGTGGTAAAAAGAGACAGAGTACAACATTTTAATCCTGCAAAATCTCCCAAGCAGCACTAGTGTGGATATGATAGTGTATTGGCGTGAGCTACCATTTTATCAACATCACATACGCACAAAGCTATTCATGAATCAAGAAATTTGAGCGAAGTCTCTGAAATATTCCCCAGTCTCAATGCTTTTAGTACAGGAACCCTGCAAGCAATTAAAATTACATTATTGTCATTCAATACTCAAATGCGCAGTATACTATAATAATAATAATAACAATTTATACAATTTAATCCACTGATGATATGATGAAACAATTACCTTCAGATAGTTGTGTTGTCTCTCTTGCTCAGCCTTGAGGTAAAGTCTGGTGAGTCTGCCAAGGTTCTTCTTACACACGGTCTTGTCCACCGTCGCTCCACGCCTTATCCTTTCACGGTTGTAGTGAGCTGTGTTTGTCCACCAGTCTGCCTTGGACTTGACAAACCTCAGGATCATGTTCTCAATAGGGGTGGGCAGCCCAGGAACCTGAGAGATGGAAAGGAATAGAAAGATTTAGTTTCAATAGACATGAATGAATCGCAAATGTACACCTGCTCCTTGAAGATTTCACTCCTGAATTGAGAACATCTTACTTTAAAAAGAATAAGACAAATCTTAGCAATCTCACATAAAAGTATATCAGTATTGTTTTTCAACTTTCATTTCGATTAGACAAAAAAAGATTATTGTGTTGTTTGTTTTACAACAAGTATAATTTCCAAGGCAATAAAAATTATATTGAAACGTAACCCAATTCGACCCTGCATTCTAGGGTCACACTACTTTTTTCAAAATCAATTTAGTGATTGGAGCATATCTTTTAGGAAAGATACCCCTGGCATCATATCAATGTCACAAACCAGTCATACAAGAATTGTTGCGTGTTGCTAGAAAGTCGTTATTGATCACAAATCGCAGTTGCATCAAAATCAGCGTTTCATAAGCATATGGGTAGAAGCACAGACAGTGCATAAAATAAAGTATGCATTTCAATCAGCACCTCATTTGCAGTTGATTTTGCAATAAATTGCAACTTTCTAGCAACACTACCTAAGAGTGTTATTGAGAATTGGATGCTTACCTTCCATGGAATATTTGCTTTCCAGCACCTCCATGCCTCACTGAGATGCTGTAGGATGGTCCTAGCTTTGTTTTGCTTGATACCCTCTGGCATCATGTCAATGATGTCATGCATCACCTGGAATAAGATAACATCATTTAATAAAAGTGGGACTGAAGAATACAAAACAAGAAATCACTTTGGTTCATCACCTGAATAGGGAGAGCATTTTCAGACCTCCCAACCTCTGAGACAGCAAAATAGGGATAATTTGACTCAAAATGAGAGAATAAGAAGAATCTCCATAGGAGTATGTTGTAAGTATGCTGCTAAACTATGACAACATATCACATTTTCCCTTCAAATTCATTACTGGGGAGCCTGCATTTTATATGAATGGGACAGAAAAATATGAAAATAGAACTAAATGTGATACACACCTGAAAGTACGTTATGTGATATTACTTTATATGAATGGGAATATTAAAAAACATGTATGTATGCATTTCAGAAGAGAGAATGTATATGGGAAAATCATCAGCATGAAAAGTATTGAAGGATGCCAACGATTCCAGAATGTGCATGAGCTGTCAAGATTCCATCAACAGTAAATGGCTGAAAGTATGATTATTGTTGTGAAGTTTTCTCTCACTTCTGTTCAGCTGTTGCTTTATTGAAATTTTAATTTGTACCATTGTATGTATATTTCGGAACGGTTGAAGTTTCTTTTTATTGCAATGGGAGCTTGGAAAAATGAATCTTTACAATGCTTTGCTTGGGGTTTCATTTGCAAAAGTGTCTTTTTCAATGAGAATTATTTTCATCTTCTTCTACTAGTCTGAGAGGAGTACCGTGGACCAGTGTAAAACAATAAACAATAGTCTAGCTTAGGTTCGGAAAATAAATCAGGTTTGTGTATCAGTCTTTTTCCAGGATGACATGGGTAGGGGTGAGCCCTCATCATCCAACGATGCATTCACTGAGGTTACTATAGCATTGCATCGAACAGTACACAGCATCAAGTAGGCTGGGACTGTAGATACCTGCAAATGCACATTTCCTTTTTTTTCAAAATTTTCAAACAGAAATCAAAATCCTAATTTCTTGCTTGTAAACAGTATAAAATGCAAAGTCGTTGGAATCTTATTTTAGGGCACAATTTCTTAAACAACATTTAATTACCTATAGATATTACCAAGTCATTACTAAAATAAAAAGTATTCTCAATTTTTGCCTGAAATACCATAATCTTTGCCAAGTTTTTATAATGCTTCTATTAATTTGCTGATGTTTGTTCTCTATTATGTGTGAATTTATAATATAAATTTCCTTTTTGCTCTATTTAATTCTGGTGTATAATGGAGGATATAAGAGAATACTGAAAACCATGCCATTCTTTTCAAAGTATCAACCGACATTAATAAAATTTGGAGCCCTGACAAGAATACAAAGACTTACCGATGCACGGAGCTCAAGATCGTAGTGACTCTCAACCCTCTGTTTGGTGACAGTCTTGGTGACTCCCTTAGAGTGACGCCCCTCAAACTGCCTGGAGAGCAAGTTGCCAAGCCAGCGTTCTAGCAGGGGTGTGACACCACGCATGAAGAACACCCAGACACGCCAGCCAGGAGCCCAGATACCACAACCTGGACCCTTGCCTACTGGTCCCTGTGAAAAATAAGAACAAAACATGACATAAATCACAATGCATGGGACTGAAAAGAGTCTTGATGAGTCCATAAAATAACGTCCCTCAAACTGTCTGGGGAGTAGATTGCCCAGCCAGCATTCTAGCAGGGCTGTGACGCCACGCATGAAGAACACCCACACACGCCAGCCAGGAGCCCAGATACCACAGCCTGGACCCTTCCCTCCATTCCTTTCTCCCTTCCTGCATTCATTTATTCCTTCCCGTTTTTTTCCCTTCCTTTTTCCCTTCTCCCCTTCCCTTCTTCGCTTTGTTTTACCTCACTTCCCCCTCATCTAAACCACATAATTCCTCACTCAAGTACTTACTGTGTTGAATCTGTAGTATATGACGTGTTTGAGATCCTTGCACATTCTGATCTGTCTCATCAGCTTGTATTTGTATCTTTACATTCCTGTCAGTTGACCAACATTGGCAAAGATGGACTGGGTCACCTTCCTCTGTCTCCCTGCCCCACCCCTCTCCTTAGCCCTCTC
>BQKZ01001021.1:74081-96314 GCA_036244855.1 Temnopleurus reevesii
CCCCGGGCCTTTTAGGGTTAAAGCAAGGTCCAATACATAGAGGATAGGACATACATAACGGCCTCCGTCACATAGGAGCCCCAATTAAACACAACTAATTATCTGATGAGCTGTCCTTGAACAAAGAGGGTGCACAACTCGGTCATTCAAATTCAACTTTATAATGGAAGAAGACTCCAAAAGGCAAGTAGCACTAACGGAAGGGTGTCTCCACACTCACCAGGTAAGATGCACATAGTAGGGCAGGTTGTTGTAGAGATAGGGGAAAGCGATCCTGTACTCAGTCCTGATCTGTTGACGGATGATGATCTTGTTCACGTCATTGAACTCATTCCAATCCTCGTCCCTATCATAGTGGAAGGAAAATGATTTTTTTAAAGTATTCAGAGACTAAGGAGGTGTTGATTAAAAGTTGCGAGCAATAGACCACTTTCGTAATGTATTCAAAATTTATGCACGCTTCTTTGTCAAATGTACAATGGCAAACTATTTGTATAGCTGATATAAAAGACTCTTATTCCAATAGGAGGAATGTGTATAGCATACATTGGTTGTTGCTAGGTTGGTCAAGCTACATTGTTTGTCCAACCTCGCAACGTTAATGTATGCAAGTTGCATTCTGACTTTTGTACTCTCAATACATTTCGACAGCTGAACACATAGTTTGTCTGAGGGCAAATGGGAATAAATCTGAATACATTACGAAAGTGGTCTATTGCAAATCAACTGCAAATCACTAGCAAATGAAAAGCACATTTTCATTCAAGCACCTATGCAAAAGAAACAATAATTTGAATGGCATGTGCCAGCTGATAAATTGCAATTGATCGGAAAGCAATGTGAAGCAAATACTATTCACTGTATTTCATGTAAACTCACCAACAGACTCACCTCCAATTCAAACTTCTTTTAGGAGTATTTAAAAGTACTAAACCTTGTACATGTACTATATAAGTAGCATCATGTATTATTTCATTAACCAAACCCTCCAGAAATGTTGTGATAATTTGGCGATGTATGAATTTTTCTATGACAATGGAAGGATTTTGCCAACCTCAGAAACGAGGAATTCATTAAATCAGCATAAGAAGTCATTTAAATGATTTCACTATGACAAAGAATAATCTTCATAAGCTGGCAAACTTTCCATCATCTGCAAAATAGGACTAATTAGTGCAATATGATTTATATCATGCTCTACATAAACACAATCTTATGTACAAATAAACAATAAATCACAAACAGTGGGTACTTTTATAAAGAAAATATCTTAGCATACACAATAAGTTGTAGCTAAAAGGAATGAAAAATAATTTAGGATTGATTGAATAACTATATTTTACACAAATATTCTGGTATCATTATAACAGAGTTTTCATTGCAGAGATACCAAACTTGTTGCATAGGTATAAAGATTTAAAAAATTAAAAATTAAAATATGACTCATCAAAGAGCTAAACCAAATATTGTCTCATGATAGAAAGCATATGTTTAATATCATGGCCTCTATTTCATTTGGCTGTCTAATGAATCACATTTTAATTTCCTTCCTCATTTATATTCTGGAAATCTACCATATGTCATTGTTTTTGCCAAAAGTAGAGAATGAAAAGAACAATCACTTACTGGAGGTTGGCATCCCTCACAAGCGGTTCAAACTTGGGCCCGCCTGGGATGGCCATGTTGAGTGCCTTGGAGGTGAAGAAAGACTTGAGATCAAAGAGATAGAAGTAGTTATCATCCACCAAGTCTGTCAAAAGCTGGTTGGCTAGGCGGTACAGTGTTGAGAGCACTGGTAGTGTGATGTTCCAAGACTTGTAGCTTGTCCCATTCACCATCCTGTCAGGTAGAGAAAGAAATAATCAAGAATCAATTTCAGAACACAAAATTGAAGGACATCTGTAATGCATTGAGCATTAGAACCATTATCTCAAATAATATCTTATCACTGGGTATCAACTTTTCTTGACTCTGTCACAAACAAATTAAGTACAAATAAGAAGAAATATTAGTAAAAGAATAGTGAAGAAAAAAAATAAAGAACCATTTATTCAATATCTTGCCTGTTTTTGAGCCAAACAGGTCCGACATTTGCTTGTTAGAATTTTTGCAGAATAATGGGGGTATAGAAGCCTTTGAGAGTCCTTATGAAGGCTTGAGGATTTAATTAAATTTCAGAGCAATACCCATTTATCACGCCAAATATGAATCACAATAGGGAAAGGAATTTGCAAAAGTTAAAAGTGTATATCAAATTAGGAGGGACTTACTTTGAGTCAATGAGAGGCTTGTGATCGTAGAACCACTCAAAGACTGGCGAGTCCTCTTCTGGGTCCAGGTCCATCTGGATGGGCTCCAGGGGTTCCACGTCGAGGACGTTATCGGCGTAGTCCAGGGGAGGTTCCTCATCGTCGAAGGGTGGGAAACGCATCCGCTTGAAGTGACGACGATCACGCTTCTCGCGCCTCATCATGATCCACATTGTGCTAGAATGGTAATCAAATTGGAAAATCCACTTATCAATATTCTAACATCTTAGTTCTTCATCCAATAACGGCCCCTAAAACATTCAGAAAATTAAGATTCCCCCAAAGAGAGAAATGTGACAATCATCATTAGAATGTAGAGTATATTATCGAAAGTCATATTTGTGAATGAAAACATGACATTGGGATGAAGAAAAGCCAAAAATTTATCTCCATATTCAAAATAGTTGGAAGCTGTGCAATAATGAAAAGTGAAGAAAACGGATGTCTCAACAAGTTAGCATCTTTGAAATTTAGAAATTTTATCAGCTTTCACTCAGTGTTTTTTTATTTTTGGTTACTGTTTTTTTATACAAAATGATCTTACAATAATACCAGCCTCCATCGTCTCTTACATTTCAGGGTTACTGATCTCAATCGTGCTACATAGAATGGTTCAATGACCCTTGGGATTTCAGTGACCTAACATATATGTTCCATCGATATACAAATTGAAACTTACCCCCATTGTGCCACATAGCACGGTTCGATAACCCTTGGGACCTCGTTCACGAACGAGATAGCTCCCGTTATGTGGTAGAGTACTGATACATCTCTGATTTGTTCCCATGGCATAGGCATGTTCTCCATCAACTTCAGAACAGCATGGGGCATGTACTTCAGGGCTCTGCAAATAAAGCAATGGAAACAATGCTATAGAATTGGAAAATGCACAAACAGACTGGATATCAAAACTGCCAGATGTGCCTTAAAAGAGGTGTAGTCTACACTCTATAGGCTCCTACCCTCCCACTACTGCCTGACATGTCTTTGGTCATCCTTCCATAATAACATTATCACGTTTCAACACAAGGCAACAAGAGTGATTAAGTCCAGAATGCATTTACTAATAAACTGCTGAAAAATAGGTATGTAAGAATTATTGCCTGTGCATAACTTTGTCTAAATTTTTGTTGAAAATGAAATTCTGCATTGGATTTATTTCATTCATTTGTGGAGCTGTCCTTGAAAAATATCCATTCTAAATGACACACATTCTTTGAAAAAATAACACTGTATAGTATATGAAAATAATACAGAAAAATTATTAAAATTGTACAATATATCCTAATTGCCTTTATATACAAATGTTGACTTACAGAGTACTATTGATGTGGACCACATTTTATACATGGTCATTCAAACACTCACCCTAGATAAACCCTTTTGTCATGACGGAACTTCCTGTTTGTCATATCGCCATGGTCACGGATGATCTTCCTCACATGCTCAGGGGGCATGTCCTCCTTCTGCGCATCCACGAAACCAAACTTGCGTTTCTCAGCATAGCGTTTGGACTGCAGCTGCTGCCACTTGCGTGCTGCAAAACAAAGAATAACAAAATGCCAAATTTGAGACACATACAATGTCAAGGGACAAAAATTCTTAGTCGCATTGACAGGTGCACTCACATTTTTTAGTCAGAACTCCAAACCAAAAAAAAATAAATAAGAGATAAGATGTCTCCTGGGCAATTAATTCTAACATATTGGATAAGAATTAAAAAATGACAGAGGCATTCAATTCTGAACTCATGGGGAAATTATATTTAATCTTCCAAAATACAAGGCCCGACACATTCTTGAATCTACATCAAGATACAGTACACTACAGTGATCGCCCATGTTAAGAATATTGCTTTTGTATTCCTAAATGAACATGTTTGATATTCTCAAGAGCCCTGAATAGAATGGTCTTGAAACTAAAAATAAATTTGTCAAGAATCCTCAAAGGGCATACATGGTAACTTTCTGGAACAGTTTGGATAATACAATTCTAAAGATATTTTTATGATAAACCTCATCAATTTTATCGAAGGAAAGCAGCTCTGACAGACGTTTTATCACGGTTCCCAAATTAACAGATTCTACTCTAATAAATGTTTAAATTTTCAAAGTTCCAGGATCATAATGTCAACCATATCATTCAGATCAACCTCTTTCAACACACCCTAAAAAAAACTAACTAACAACATTATTTCTGGGCTTCATCAGCTACCCAGATATTCCCTGATTTGAGAGATTTAGAAGAAAAAAAAATCCCTGAATTTTCCCTGGAATTCATTTCCAAAGTTACCCAGGAAGAGTGGGAACCTTGACCTACCCTTTTCCTGGAGCTTCTCCTCAGACATGTAGCTGGGTGTCTGCTGGGGCACCTGCTTCACAGGCTGCTGCTGATGTTGATGCTGCCTGACCGGCTGGGGCTGGGCATAGGCCATCGGGTGCATCCCCAGCAGAAAGCCTGGAGGAGCTCCTGCCATGGTGCCTTCTCAGGGAAACAACAATGAAGATCTATTCAAAAGAAAGAAATAAAACAGGAAATTGTAATGTTTACTATAACAAAGAAACAAAAGGAAAATTGGGAAGATCTGTGTGAATTCCTTGAAAACAGATGTGATGAACATTTCAATCAGGGTTGCAGAACATAACCAAAAAAAAATCAGTAAAACCTCATGACATTTTTATTACTAATTTCATTTTCTAATTTGATTTACCTCAAACTTTTTTGTTCTGCTCATCAAATTTCCCCCTCTTAAAGATACTATTTTTTATAGGGCTTAGACTAGCTTTGAATTGGCATGTGCACACTAGCTGGCCCTTAAAAAAAGATTGATGTAGTAAGCCTTAGACTTAGTTAACACATTACATCAATCTTTTTTAAGGGCCAGCTGGTGACTGGTGTGCACATGCCAATTCAAAGCTGCAAACATTGCCGGAAGAAGTTAAGGATACAGGTTAAAACCTGACTTTAATTACATTTAAAGCGATGAATAATACATGTAAACATCCTTTTGTTTTCTTGACTTTCAGATTTCGGAAATTCATTGAAAAAAATCTAAAAATTGTCCCTATTTTGCAGAGGTTTCTTCTTTGTATCTGGTGCAAAAATCAATGCCAACACACCGCCGCAGGGTTGTCATCTATTATACCCACAATCAAAATTTATTATGATACTAGTTTCATTGCCAAAAATGCCTGGTCCGGTCCTGGAAAGGCACGATTCTAAATAGACCGATAAAACGGGTCTATTTCGAGCAGGATTTGCTTCGCTGAGGCTATCGCCTGGCTACGCATCCTTCCTCAATAGACCGTTAACGCCGCTAGAGATGCCTGTGATGAAGATCAAAAAAATGGTGGTCCCTACCAAAAATCACGATAAAAATCATGAAAAATCGTGTAAACCTCCATTTTTTCGATTAAACAAAATGTTTAATCATGGGATAATGTTATAAAGATGTAAAAACGTACCTTTTATTCCATTTGAATCTCTAAAATTAAATATTTGTGCAATATCAGCTCTCGCCGTCTCAAAACAACCCTCAAAACAAGTCCGATCGAAGTAAAATGAAAGACTTTCCCTGATTGGCTGACCATTAACCTTTGACCTCAAAAAGTCGATCGAGTATGAATATTCATTGTATGCAAATCACGAGAGCGATATGCTTTCTTGTCAACGTACGTGTTGAGGTATCGAGCTTGGTCACCTGAACATTATGAATATTAATTCGATATATAGAAAGACGACTGTCACACGTGTACAAGTCAATTAGGATCGAGAAACCGTCTGTAAGCGTCAGTGGTACCCTCTGATTTCACCCGGAAAACACGGATTTTAATCATTTTTTTTGGAAACCTTCAAGGTAATCTTAATCATTATATGTTTTTCATTGCGTTCATACATAAGTTTAGATTCTATAGGCCTACCACACCGGCAAATCGCGGTGCGATCGTACACACAGCTAGCGGACGAGCGAGAGCAAATGATGCGACCGCTGATTGGTTTAAAAGCCGCCGTGACGAAAGACCCCCCACGCACACTGAGCTCAGCTGAGTCACGCGGCCGACTAGTATTGAACAGCTGATATCGGTTTGGGCGATCGTTCCGCGCGTGGCGAGTTGACCTTTTGATCTCGCCCAGCTCTCGCTATAATGAGATGCGGCGATTCGCCAGGTCATACAGAGTTCAGCGCTATTGTTCGTACTCGGCTATACATACATTACATGTACAATGCAATATGCACCGGTCAAATTGCACTGCAGTCGCATGCATATGCTGCGCATTGTACAGTGTACATGATGATGATGTATAAATGTAGCGTAATTGCATTTGCGATACTGAGCCTTTACAAGCATTTTTAGGCCGGGTTAAGCTGAACTGGACTGAATTCTAAATTTAATTCATGAAGAAATTACGATGATACAAATTTAGGAACTCTAATCATAAATCCAATGATTCGTTCTTACATCCATTTAATCTAAAAACTTTAGTGATAAATCCAATAATTTGTTATTACATCCACTATTATTTGATAAGTTCATACACATGACTAAAATTCTAAAACTTTCCTTCCTCTAATTTTCTGATTTATTTGCAAACGCGCCGCTCGCAGAATGTTAATATTTGTTTCATGACAAATTAGTGTCATCCTGAATTTTGAAATTCTTATGTTCTATTAGTAAATTGTTTCATTCATCATCATTGTTGTGACTGGTCCTCGACATATTTGTATCCCCACTTTTACCGTCTCAACATCATCACATCATTACAGACGTCTACCATTATTATTCATCTTTTCAAATAGGATATATTGCGAATTTGGAAGAGTTTTAGTAATTCCTACCAGGAAGGTGAAGTTTTGTTATTACATGTATTATATTGGGAGCAAGGGGTCCGGGGTGCTTGTGTTACGTCGTTATAATTTTTCAGTCAGAGATAAATGTTTCTTGTTTCCATAAATGTTTCTTGTTTCATATTTATTCACCTGTTTTATCGGAAACGTCCATGTGCCACTGTCGTTATTATGTTCTTATGTGCATGAAAGCTACAAATGGGCCTTGATTTGCGTAAAAGTTTGCACTTAAGATATCTTTTGCTCTACATGTATGTTTACTCATTGTACCCTCTTCGATTTGGTGCGACATCCCCATTCATAATTGTTGTTTGGTTCTGTACCATTTCCATTGATTGCTTGAAAAATTTTATGAAATATTTTTACATCTGAAATATATACTTTCAAAAACTTTAAATTTTCAAGTAAATTGAATTAACCGGAGACCGCGGAATGTCTTGAAAAATGGAGGGGCTAGAAATACCCGCATATGCTCTGCCAAATGTTTGCATGCAATTTCTGAAAAAGTGGACACCCCCCCCCCCCCTTCTTTTACTTTTCTCCGGGGACGCCTGCCCCTCTTCACCATTGCCCTGGTTACGCGCCGACAATTATTATTATTGGTGTATTTTGCAAAAGTATTCAAGAAATTGTAGAAAAGGAAATAAAGAATTGAATCTGAATCGTCTTTTAGTGCAAACGCTCATTTATTTTGTTGAACGTAGCCTACATATTCATTTTCAGCAATATGGGTTTCAGAGTGAATGATCTCGACAATATGCGCTTTTGATGAGATCATAGTACAGCATTCTGGGAAGTACTTTTGGGATGACTTTGATCATGATCGGAAGAGATTGTGAGATCAAGAGGGAGAAAGGGGCCGAAAGAGAGAGAGAGAGAGAGAGAGAGAGAGAGAGAAAAGCGAGCTGTATGGAGGAAGAGAAAGAGCGATACACATAATTTATTTATATAGGAGAGAGAGAGAGAGAGAGAGAGAGGGAGAGAGAGATAGAGTGAAAAGTGACTTTGTGTACGAATACGAAGGCCGAAGGAGTCCCTTTTTCAATCTTCAAATGATAGTAGCTGAGATGAACAAACATCTCGTTTTCTTTTTCTTTAAACACGATATCGTAACAGTAAATGATATTCCTGAATAGAATATTAAACTTTAGTTTTAATACACGGATTTGTGGATCAACCGCGCTATTAAATGCACCCCCTTCCATATGCGTTCACGTTGGAAGTCCAATTTTCATTTGATTATTGGATTGTTATGGGAAGACTGCAAAGTTGCAAACTCTATACTCGGGGCGTCATCATATTTGATCCAGAATTTAATTCTTCCAGTTAATTTCAAAGCATTTTCTGGATCAGTAATCCATTTGCAGGCGTTACAAATTATATTGCATTCATATTTGATAATTAAAAAAGCATGAACTTTTCGTGTCTCTTATAGGGTACAGTGTGTGCCATTTAATTCACCTGGAAATCTTTGTGTGTTTTATTCTTCAAATAATCTCGTCAAGTATCTCCTTGTTTCCGGACCTATTAACACAATGACTGTAAATGCGTATCGTTTATTTGAGATGTCTAAACATGTTAACAGTGGGCTTATAGAGCGTGATTCAGAACCTTAATTGTCCATCACTTTTAAGTGGTTTTGTTTGATAATATTGATACTTCTTGGCACAGGAAAACAACCCCCCCCCCCAACAAAAAAAAACAAACAACGAAATCGCACGAACATTCTAGTGAGGCACGTACATTCTTTAGAAAAACATAAAGGCAAAGACAAAAACTGACAATGATTGGGTTGCAAGTAAGTGAGAAAATTGTCTTTGAGAACGTAATGGATATCTTAAATTTTAAAAATGTTCATATGGAAACGAATGCTTTGAAGAAGGTGATCATGGAAACCACACTCAAACCACTTTGAACAAGCCCACTTCCCATTCGATATGACTGAAGACAATTTATCTCACAATTTTCATTGTTCATTGTTCATTTCTTTATTTCTTTCACAGATATACATGGTACATTATAAATGCAACAATATAAAAGATTATTACAGTGTACACAAAATCCAGGGATAAGACAATAAAGATGGAAAAAAAAAAAACACTATACAATTCAACGAAAGAAAGTGGAGACCTTTGTAAAAGCTATGCTTGTCAAAAGAAGGCCCCCAGTGAATTAGTCAGAACACTAGGTTTCGACCACAACAAGCTTATCTCTGTTCGCCTAGTCAGAGAAAGGTAATGTCATAATCTCTCCTCCAAACTAAAAATATATCATGTACATAAACTTACGAGATAGATAAGAGCCTGCCTTCATAGCAGCATAGAGGTATAAAGAGCGTTTTAAGATACAAGAGAAATGTTATTTCATCAGATGACCTGAACAAGCCATTGCAGAAAAATTGATATTTTCTCATTAATTATGGAGGATACATTTGCCGATTTTGATTACATAGCTATCAAAGCTGCCCAAGGGAATAGGAATAGGGTAACAAGAAAGAGAACCCAACTCGATATGAAATTGGGAGAAAATTATCCACCAGCAGGTCATTGTTCGGTATTTTCATCATTGGGAGACAATCGCTATCGAGTGATAACTCTGGGAGGAGCGAGAAATGAAGAGGAGAGCACGTGGGTGGATGAAGCCTGCATCCGCGAATTGATTATCACTGCCGATGATGATGACGTCACCATTACATCTACGACAATATGCAAAACAAAAGGTAAGAAAAGACTATTATTCGGAACGCTGACAAAGGGGAGGAATCATTATTAATACGATGGGTCATATATAATTGAGCCGATTCATCATCCTTTATTTTTCAGTAACACATTTTTTTTCGAAATGTCATGGTAATTCTTTAGTTTAGTTCCAAAGCAAAGCAAAAACAAACACAAAAAATATAAACCTGAAATACAGGCAATGCGAAATGAGTCAGCTAGCCTGAATTCAGTAGTAGAACCTGGTTCTTAGCTTAGACGATCAAGATGGGGGAAAGTGACAGATGAAGAGGGGGGGGGGGGGGGGGGNGAGAGAGAAATGGAAAGTTGCATGTGGAAAATGTTCAACAATCAATGCCATACTGGCCGGCCTGGGCACACATATTAAAAATGTTCGTAATTGAAGAGAAATCCCGTCTGAAATGTTTTACTATTTCAAAAACAATCTGTTTGAAAAGTACAGATTTAAAAAAAAATGGTAAAATAGTAACAAATTATATAGGAAATTACACTGATTTATCTTCTCTTGTTAATAATTCTTTTTCTGCTAGTCGGCAACACCGAAGAAGTCAAGTTACTATCAGCTCTCCATTCATTTTTACAGAAGAATTTCCGTTTTCTAAATTTTCGCAATATCGACATCCCCAGACAGTGTATTCCAAGTGAAAACACAAAAATCTTTTAGAGAGGAAAAGAAAAGCAGATTTAAAAAAAAAAAAGTCATAACCGAACAGTTGTTTATCGTATGCCAATTGGGAACAATGGGCCACGTGATGTGACGTATGTCATGCAATTTTCTGCAAGCAATTTATTATATTTGTCTAATTTCATCGATATATTACAGAGGGATACCGGATCATTTATTGATTCACCCTTTTGAAGATAATCATTCATGGAGTAAAACGGATTCTTAAACACAATTAGTTGTAAGTTTGCTGACAAGAAGTGCATGGCATACATCACACGTGGTGTACACAGTATACAAAAAAAAACGTTCAATCATTATCATTGAAATATTCATAACTCTCTCATTTACTGTCAAATTTACTTCAAACTTTGTCTTTGGATGGGTTCGTGCTTTTAATCAGAGCAACATTTTTCTGGCGCAGACCCAGTCTTTACGTATAGGCAAAGGGAATATGAGACGAAGAATGTATGGGAAGGCAGAAACAAAAATGATGAAAAAGCATGTGCGGGAGATGATATTATCACAAAGTATTGTGTTATTACCTTACTGCAATTTGAATGTCTTATGATAATAGGCGGAACCTTACCACCATTGCATGCCACAGCAATGGTCAATCTCGACCACAGAATGGTTATCTGGGGTGGACTTGACCTTATCGAGTACCGATGTCGCGACGACATGCTTATTTTGGAAGAGGTTCCAAGAGCAAGACGCCAACTTGCTCCAACTTTTGACGTCACATACGTGGAAACTCTCATGAACAAAACGCCATCGAGAAGAGGAAACACTCTACCTCATCAAACAGGGTCCTGCCCATCTGGTAAGGCAACTGCATGTATTTTTTCATTATTTAATATTACCTCTGGACCACTCATTCACTATAATCAATAATCCATCTAGCTTTTTACATACACACACGTATCTTCTTGGTGCATTTCCTGAACATTTCCCTCTCCCTCGGGCTCTTAACGCCGTCTCCATGATCCTCATCCCTCTATTTTGCCTCGGGCTCTCTCGGTTTCCTTGAACTTTACGATCAATCTTTCTTTCTCTATTTCCAATCCTTAAACTTGCAATAAATACGCATTTTAAGTCGTTTGATTTCAATATATACATATAGTTTATTCCAAATATATACACTTTTTTTTTTAAAAATTATTATTGAAAAAATTATTATCATTGTCATTAATTTCAGTGTTTATCGGTGGATGCAAGACACCATCACAGATATATCACAGATCGCAAACCTAAAATATATAATTTAAAAGAATAAACAAATGTAATAATAAAAAAAAACACTTTTCAGTGCAACATTTTTCATATGAGATGTGTATAATACACATTTAACGATAGATTACATGAAAGAATATTTAATAGACTATTTATTCTGATGGTGAGATTAGCACAATGCTTCCCATTTACATTTAATTAAACTGCCACTAGTCTTTTCTTAAGTCCAAGTTGCGAAATTGAAAAATACACAGTATTGTGTGGTCTATACCTTGATTCAAAGATGGAACATTCAAGGATGCAAAGTAAAAAGAAAATGTAAAACATCGTGACAATAACCCACTCATTGCTTCAAAACAACAAAGTGAGTAGTTACCGTGATGTAAACATTTTCTTCGACTTCACATTAATCATCACACTTGAGTTGCTGTTTTTTTTTCAATTTGGCAACTTTCACTTTGGAGAGACCAGGATAATGAGTTTACTCAAATATAAATGATATCATTATGCACACCACTAGAACTAAAAGAAAATGAAATGTTCTTTTAACTATCATTTCTGATATGAAGAATGTGACATTGAAAAACTGTTAATTTTCACAATTTTTATTGACCTTGTGATTTATGACGGTGTCTTGCAACAGCCTCAAGGTGATATGTAATGATGAAGAGTGCTGGTACTATGAATATGACAGATATGAGAGATTCATATGTCCATCCCTATATCTGTCATTTTCACAGTACATGTACTGCTTGGTTTGAATACATAGCTGATGGAAGACTTGGTTTTGAATACATAGCTGTTAGAGGTAGGCAGTGGTAATATACTTTCCAATAAACAAATCAATCTTCATAACGCACAAGTTCAAAAAACATGTTAGCACATTACTTTTCCCCGTGTAGATTTTACATGCAACACATTCCCGAAAACGTGTGCGATTTGAAAAGATATGTTTACTGTATTGGCAGGAATAGTTTTTAAAGATAAACTTTAAAATATCACATAAAAAGGCAATGGCAGTGATAATAGCAATGAAATTCTAAATTCCTAGAGCTCTTTACCAAACAATATATACATATTAGGCAGGAAAACTAATAAACAATGAACACATGTGGGTTTCAAAGATTAAATTGAACAAGGTACAAAATCGTAAATGGCAGTGATAATAACAATGCAATTCAAAATTCCTAAAGCTCTTTACCAAACAATATATACACATTAGGCAGGAAAACTAAAACATTCAACACATGAAGGTTAATTTTGCAAGTTTAGATTGAATAGGCAAAAAAAGAGAATATGGCAGTGATAATAGCAATGAAATTCTAAATTCCTAGAGCTCTTTACCAAACAATATATACATATTAGGCAGGAAAACGAATAAACAATGAACACATGTGGGTTTCAAAGATTAAATTGAACAAGGTACAAAATCGTAAATGACAGTGATAATATCAATGGAATTTTAAATTTCTAAAGCTCTTTACCAAATGATATACAGGCCTACAAATAACATGAAACACATGTATGTTACATTTTCAAGTTTATGAATTAGAAAAAATGCAAAAATAGAAAATGGCAGTGATATGTGTATTTTAACATTCCTCAATCAGTTTAATCCAACATTATACAGTGGAACAATGTTAAAACAAAGCCATATATATAAAGATGTTACCAATTTATTACTATTATTATTTTTTATGATTCAAGGTTCCCCCAGTTGGGTGCTCAATATACAATAAAAAAAAAAAAAACATTCATGTATTACAATTTTCAACAACTTTTTATGTGTTTTGGTTGCATTTTTAACAGAGCGAACTGGTCATACATTGACCAAACTGCCAGGACAAAGCAAAGCACTTTTATTTGGAGGGTTCTACTTTGAGCACACCGAAAATCACCTACCACGAAAAACCTGTAATGATGGACGGATTTATATGTTAGATTTGGATACCTTTGATTGGAAACATGTGAAAGTTCCTCTGATTCAACCACGGGCCTATCATACTGCAACTCTCAAGGAGATAAATGGAAACTACTCGTTAGTCTTTATTGGAGGAATTACATATGAAGAAGGTCTACCAATTCAACGTGAGGGAATCAACAAAGTCACTGTGCTCACCATGGACGCAAAGCTAGCTAATTTTGCACTGCAGGAGATCGAACTACAACCAAGCAGCCCAACAACATCAACAATTTTCCTTTCATCCCATGCAGCTGTCTGTTTTGGAGACTACATCCTCGTGTCAGGTGGTATGCAACAAAAGGCATCGCCATTTGACACCGTAACAGGTTCCTCAACTGCCTATGTAATCAATATATCGAAAAAGGAGTTTCAATCCTTCCCACAAACGATCAGATCATCTCCACTGTTTGCTACTTACGGGCATACTCTGCACAAGCTTCCAGGGGATAATACCTTTCTTGTAGTTGGGGGGTCTTCTAGACAGATCTCTCTTTTAACAAACAGAGAGTATGAACCACAAGAATGTGCTCTGGAACCATGTACAATTGTCACATCAAATGAAAAAAATGACCCAAACTGGATCCAGTGTGACACTCCAAGATGCAAACAATGGTACCACACTTATTGTTTGAAGCTTAAGAAAATTCCAACAGGAAATTATTATTGCCCGAAGTGTGCCTAATAATAAAAATGCAAACAAGGTACTATTTTGATGGGTACTGTTAAAGCGATCATCCACTTATGAAAAACAGGGTGAAAAGTATAAGAAAATGTGTAGAAAAGACACGCAAAAGGATCTTTTCATTGAAAGTGGACAACATATTATTATGGAAATGATCTGATCGTTTGCTTTCGTATAAATGGAACGCATTGTTACCTAGACATTGCCATGTGCAATGATTTGCTTAAATAGGGAATCTGAGCTCAAATAATTTATATATTACTTAAGCATATAAAATGAACAAAAATGAACTTTATCTAACACGATATGCATTACTAGCAGTTATAAACAAATTATTGATTTTTTTTTCATTTGTGAGTGTTCTTTGTGTGGACGTTCCCATTGCTTCACACTGTAGAAATAGTCTTTGTATGAGCCTCGTCTAATTTAATACTTTAAAAACTAAACATATATACGAGTTGGTTTTGTGTATAAAAGGGGCTTTACAATGTGTAGAATAATGAAGACTACTCTGAACTCTTTCTCGTGCTGAATATGAGCCCTTGTATAAAATATATACAGGTAACTCTGCCTAAGTCGAATCTGGTGGGACCACACAAATCTGTTCGACTTATGAGGATTTCGACTTAAAAGAGGCTTATAACACTGGTTTTGTATTATTTGTTCCAGAAAATCACATCGACTTAGACAATTATTCGACTTACACAAGTTCGACTTACACAAGTTCGACTTAGGCAGAGTTGACTGTAGTATGAAAAAAGGAAAATTTATGTCGAAAGTTAGGGTCAAAGGTCAAAATTTTGTCAAGAATACCAAGAAAATTTGTAATGAATTGGTTTGTACCTGTCTTCGCACTCATTCAAGACACCATTTTAAGATCGGCTTTTTACAGCATCACTCAAACAACATCTCAAATTCAAAGATAGAAGACACTATTCAAGAAATTCATGACTTTAGAATATATGTACATTTTTGTGGCCAAACCTGTAATTATTTTGAAGACTTGTCACATTTTGCAGCCAATTTGAAATTTATGTCCAAAATTAGGGTCAAAGGTCAAAATTTTGTCAAGAATGTCTATCAGTTTTGTAACAAATTTTCTTGAACCTGTCTTCGCACTCATTCAAGACACCATTTTAAGATCGGCTTTTTACAGCATCACTCAAACAACATCTCAAATTCAAAGATAGAAGACACTATTCAAGAAATTCATGACTTTAAAATAGGTGCATTTTTTGTGGTCCAATCTGTATTCATTTTGACTATCTGTCACGTTTAAGACTATCTGTCACCATTTTAAGAAGGGCCATTCATGGCACCACTCAAACATCTCAAATTAAAAAATTGGAGACACTATGTATTCATCAGAGAATTAAAGTGAAATCTATATCTCCATGTCAATAAATGTGTTTCCTTCCAAATGAGAACATGTATTTCAAATTACTATGTGTTTAATCAATTTACATGTAATATGCACATTCAACAATGTCAACTTTAACTTTTGTACTTGTGATACTTTTTAGAACAAAGAAAAATTGCTCACAGAGTAGAACTAAATTAACACAGAATTACAAACAAATATAATTGCCAAACATTTCCCACGACAATTAATAAAAACATCTAATGAGCACTATTGCCATGGTAACCATGATTCCAAGAATATGTTTTGCATGGAAGGCGGACCATATCTATTTTGATGAGGGGTCGAATCACTGTTACCAGGCTAACCGTGATATAAAGAAATGGTTTAGATTAAAATGAACATATACCTGCAAAAGATTAGAGTTGAAATGCAATATTTACAATTGTAAATATTTACATGAGCAGGATGCAAGCAGAATATAAAAACGATAAATACCTCCAAAAGATCAATGTTATAATGCAAGAATTTTAAGGAGGGTTCAGCAATGATAAATATGAAGGATACAGCAATAGAGGAAATATGAAAATGAGAAAGAATACAGCAAGACTAAGTACAGTAATTTGATTTCATTGGCTCCATATTTCATTGGAAAAAAATGCCACTGACCGATACTGACATAATATGACCAATGAAGGTTGTACAGAACAATGAAGATTGTGCAGTACCCAAAATTGTCAAAGTACATGTATGCATAAAAATCATATGACATGTACATGCCTGTTTACTAGTGATGAGGACAATGTAGGGAACTGTGGCCCTGTTCAAAGCAATTGGTGCACTCATACTTTCTTGTTGAAATTTCAGACAATCTTCGAAGCTTTGGACTAGTATAGAGCCAATGAAACCAAAGTACATCCCGTAACGATTCTGTGTTACTGTGCGTTCTGGAGAAATGAGCACGCAACTCGCGAAAGAGTTTGTTCCCAGCCTCATTACCTTCACTACTTACTGAGCCCACACTTCCTGGTCCTTCAGGATTTTCGATGAGCTCCTGCACATGCTCAATTATCTTGTGAAGGTAATTAGGCCAGGAAACATACGAGAACTCGTCAATGAGAAGCTGCCCCATCTGAATCGCGACTCGCTTGTAGCCACTTGTCACTTCCAAGCTTGGTTGCTTTGCTCGATATACTGAACGCAGATGGCGGAAGTGAGCAAGAAGTTGGCCAATGACAAGTCGCCTGTGGTCGTCCTCAATTAATACTAGGAGGACTTGTTCATTTGTTGGATTGAACAAGACCCTAGCATGGTTCCCAGGCATCATTAATGCTGGAGCAATGCCAAGCTTAGCACGGATATGCTCTAGAAAACGTTTTTCATGATCTCTAAAGATATCCTTCAGCTCTGAAGTTATTTCCCAGGTCTGCAGTCTGGCCATCTCCAACAAAATAATCTTCTTGAAAAAGGATCCCATATTGATATCTGCATGGGTAGCATCCATCATACGGTCTCTTGGCTCAGACTGCAGAACTGGGAAAGACTTCACACCCATTACCTCAGAACCAAGATCTGCAGCTGAGAGTTTATCTGGGTTGACATTGCTGTACCTAGCTAGGGTCATTGTTTCATCCCGAGATCTAGAAATGGAGAAGGATCCAAGATGTGTCTTAGCAGATTCCTTGGTAGCATGACAGAGAGTACATATGTACCTAGAGCCACTTCCCTGCAAACCACCCGCCGAACGATCAAATTTCTCATCAACCATGGTGTTGAGGAATCTACACCGATGGCGACGTCTTTTGTTTTCACTCATGTATACTCTAAGCTCTCGTCTGCTAAGAAGCTCTCGGTCCTTCTCCATTCCCGTAATCAATACATTGGCTGATGCCTCGTTATTTTCATCTGCAATCGCCTCAAAAAGAGGCCTGCAGACAAAAATAGAATTTGGGTTATCCGGCTCATAAATCTTGATGCGCTGACCATCCTTACCATCAACCTGACAGGAGAGAACAGTAAAAGCTGCCCGGAACGCTTTGTCAGGAAGCAGGCGGTCGCTTTTCTCCCGAAAGATCGAAACATCCCCCATGCCATCAGCTCCATCCTTGATGGTGGTATGAATGAGGACATCTTCGTCATGTTGGTCAAAGCCGTTCTCCACCAATGCTCTCTCGATGTCCTCATCCAGTTCTTCAAGCGTTTTTGCCACTGCTTGGGCATATGGCCACGAAACAGCCTTGAAGTTGGGGCTGGGAGTTCCATCCTTATGAAACTCTACGCCGAGATTATCAGGCTCAAAGGTATCCTGACTGCAGTGGGTGATGCCTGTCCCTTTCTTCACCGGAGTATGATTAATGACTTCCCCATCCCCCACCAGCTGGAACCGAGCACTCCCAGGCATGTAAGCCTTTTCCAGCTCGTTGAGGATGTGGGGAGCAGCCAAGCGAACTTCTCCATTTTTTAAAATGTCTGCTTGTACTGGTTCTTCGTGAGCATTACACTGGTGCGCAGGGACAGGCATTCATCTGCTCCAAGGCCTGAACTAGATGACTCGTTGCGCCAAAGAGAGAGTATCTGTCACGAATTCAGAAGGAAAGAAAAAAAAGAAGAGAGAAGCAAATAAAAAATCTAATTCAATATAAGAGATGCAAATGAGGATTAAAAATAAACAAGAAAAAGAAACATAATTTTCCCCCTATAATTATGTATTCAAATAAGCTTTGTACCATGACAGATATGAACAATTCTACAGATTATATTCTCATCATCTATATGCTGAATTGTTTTTTCTTTATATTTACCAACTTTGCTCACAAGAATGAGCTAAAATATTACCCAATACAACGCCAATAGACCTATGTACTAGGATTTTTCAAAAAATGTATTATTATAGCCAACTATTATGTCAACAGGTCTTAACTTGCCGGCGTTAGCATGTACACTATAATATTGCTTTACAACATACCTCTTTATAACGGCTATCATTCTTCTCACGGAGGTTTTCAGCAAGGAGAAAGAAGAGAAGATCAGTTTTGTCTTCCTTTTGGTCCTCAGAAAATGAAGCGAGGAAGGATTCTGCATACTTAACTCTCTTCCTTCCATAATCCCGTCGCACATCTCTAAGGCTCGTCTTCACACTCCAGACCTTCTTCTTTCCCTCTGCAACATGACCAGAATCATGGTCATCGCACAGCATTCTCGTAGCCTCATCAAGCTCAGACGAGTTCGAAGAAGCTGGTACAGACGTTGATGGAACTGGTAAGAGGGATGAGGTAAGTTCATCAAATTTGCGACAAACTCCACACGCAGGTCGATGCGCAGTGAATGCCGCAACAATTGTCAGCTTGCCAGTAAAAACCTTCCCTTGATTTACTCTGGCAAATGCCCTCTGAATTGAAGTTCTGAAATATACAAAAGTGGAGATAAATAGAAAAAAGTTCAAGTACATTCTTCAACCATTATAGTTAATGTCTAGTGAAAAAAATAACATACAAATCAAATTAATATATAGGTATTAAACTGTGCCTAAGTAAAGCTTGTCAAAGGCAAATAATTGTCAAAGTCAACTCAATGGGATATTTTGAAACAGACTACCGTAAGTATGTATGTAAAACATGTGTTGTCTACCCTGTTCTAAGTTGGATTTCTCATAAGTCAAACAGATGTTTCTGATCATAAAAAGATTCAAATTACATAGAGTTACTCGTATTTCCAAAACATTTTCATTCTACTTTTTTATGAGGAAGAAAAATTAGATAATAAATATTGGCATCTTGTATTATATAACTTATTTGTGAAGGTTGTCAGTTTTAATACCAACCTGCATTTAGAGCAAATGGTGGAAGGGTGGATAGTGGGATCATCAGCATCGATGTCCAGCTGATACACGGCCTGAAGTTGTGAACTGTATTTCAGTGCTGAAGAGAGGTCCTTGGAAGAAAACTTAAACGTGGCACAGATTCTGCACATCTTAGCTAAGGCTTGTTGATGTCTGCTGCTTGCCATTTTGTGACTTCTGATGCTTGAAGAAAGAAACAAGAAAAATTGTTATGACAGGGGTGTGCTGCAAGAAGCTGTTTCCTTTACCCCTTGCCTTTTTGGGCATGCCTTTTTGGGCATGCCTTTTTGGGCATGCCTTTTTGGGCATTTCATTTGACATTCCATATAAAAACATTTGTTAGCCATCATTTCCTGCCAACACTAGGCCGATAGATTTTTTGCCCTTTCTTTTAAACATTTTGTACAAATTCATTTTACTACAGAGAGCTACAGCTTCCTAAATATTAAAACCATCTTCATGTACTGAACCATTGACATAATTACACATGCGCTTTCCTATAAGAATATAAGAATACATGATTCAATGATTTATTTATCCTGAGCAATAAAAATACAAGCGATAAAAATATGAAGTTAAATTATATCAACATCCCTATCTATTAAAACAGTTATAAAAGATCTTTAGAATACATTCATGAATATTCTAGGGAAATATAATACATAAGTAAATAGAAAATTAGAAGGGGAAAAGAGAAAGAAAGCTCATGCCATGAAATGAACTTGAAAACACAAGATCTTGCATCACAATTGCATAAATATGTTGTACACAATTGAGTTAAATTGGCATTGATGGTTCTCCGATAAATATATCTAGTGATATCTAGTAAAAAAAGAAGTTAAACTTAAACTTTTAAAAGCTTCTGATACAATTGTATTTATATTTCTTAATAAAAAAACACACAAAACATATTTTAATACATCTTTATCTTTATCTTTCCACATGAGCTTTGCTTCATGCTTTGAGCATAATTTGATTTTGTTTTCTATTCAATTCTAATTCTGCCACTGCAACATTCATATTCAGCCGTCCACATTCTACTACATATACACTATACACGTACACTATACACTATAGAGATCTTTATATATGCAATACATTATTCTCGCATGCATGCTTTCTAAAAATAGTCGCTTTATCGCTTTCAATCCCACACGGCGAGGGCCAAAGGTCACCTACGCACAACGAGCACGCACGAGCACGCAAACAAACAAACAAGTCACGCACGCACTACCGCGTCGTCAACAACCCGATCTATCGATCGACTATCGGTTTTTCACGACAACTCCACACAAAACCAAGCGTCGCAAGACGTGAGTATACCCATATGCTCTTAAACACGCACCAAATTCATCCACACACCATAGCAAAAGCCGTACAGCACAGTCGCAATTTCGTACTAAAATCATTAAAAAACGTCAACTTACCAAAGTTTCAAATATATGAAGATATCGGGGATGAATACGTCTCGCAACGCTACCAGAAAAAAATCCGAAAAAAATACTCCAAAGTGGAAAAATCCGATGAATTTGGTACCAATGTGAGGGGAATCGCACGCTGCATCGACTGAAAACAACTGCTGAGTGGTTCAGGAGGTAGGTGCGCATGCGCGAGCAATTTCATTCACAAAATTCTGGACTCGTTCGCGGTCTTCCATGATGTGCGCCCTCTTGCGGCAAAGTCAAGATAAGCTGTGTACGCGAATTTGCCGGTGTGCCTACTCCTCAAATAAGCTGATTTTCGTGAGGGTGCGCGGCAGCACCCTTTCTCCCATTAACGCTGGGTATTATCGCTTCAACAACCTGCACTACACATTGAATTGGGGCGTTTTCCGACTCTCTGGAGGGGGCACTACCAAAAGTCAGAAATCGTTAAAAAAAAAACCTCCGAGAGTCAGATTTTTCTGTCTAGACTCTAAATAACCCAAGGCCGACTTTGTAGTTTGTACACAAGCATCTGCATTCTCGTGAAATAAGCCACCCCTTCGTAAACCTGTGTTTAATTATCACACCAAGTATCACCCCAAAATTCCCTTAAGAATGGTATCTCTGCCAATTTTAGACGATTGAAATTTTTTCAGTACATCTGGTAATAAGGAAGGGTAATATCCACGATCCTTATCATGACCGTATACTCCATCCATAATTCGCCCCATACACTCACATAGAACGTTATGAAATCGGCTTTATCACTCAGCACTCGTCAAGCACGGTCAAATTACGGACTACATTTCTAAACTATTTCTCCAATTATATTTCATATTTTATGATTTCACTACATCTAAATCAAAGACACATGGTCAAGGAATAACGCACTTACCAATAATTTCGCTTCATATGTTGCAGTCAGGAGCAGAATACATATGATCGGACACAGTTTCGCTCAATTTCGTAAACGCGAAACTCACATTTTCCAATCATCTGCGTAAAGAGGGCGTCCTAACGTCGATCGCTGGCCGATGATGATGATGGTCATGATGATTTGTGGTGATGATGATGATGATGGTGATGATGATAATGATGATGATGATGATGATGATGATGATGATGATGATGATGATGATGATGATGATGATGATGATGATGATGATGATGGTGGTG
>BQKZ01001022.1:0-13076 GCA_036244855.1 Temnopleurus reevesii
ATACCTTCTTGAGAAAGCATGACCCCGTCCCATGTTTCATTTGTCCGGCGCTCGTTTTCCCGCAGGATGCCGTGTATCTCCCTGGCGTCTCCAACTGTTGCTTCTCGTATCTCATATGTTGCCATTGTGGATGAATCCTGACATCTTCCTAAAGGTGCTATAAGATGTAAAGTTTTTTTACATAAGGCCCTGGTCACGTATGACCCCGGAAGCAACACGACTCAACACGACTCTTTTTTTTTAAATTACAGATAACTGCCTTCGAGTCGTGTTGAATCGTGTTGCTTCCGGGGCCATATGTGACCGCGGCTTTATTTTGGGGTTTACTAATAGATGCCAATTTTGATGCATACCCCTAACACAAGGATTGTTCTTGATAAACCGAATCCTTGCCCGAGGCTTGCCCGATATATCAACAAGTATGCTAAATGAATTCCAAATATTGTCCAATTGTTACCACATGTTTTAAGAAATAATACGTAACTGCGTTCGTTTGAAAGAAAAGCTCATAATTTGAATATCGTAGTGAACCGGCCTTTTTCATTTCGATTATTGTTTATGTACGATGACAATATTTTTTCGCAACTAAAAATGTTATAAAAAGTTTTATGATTTCTAATAATCCAACTTTACGATCGTCAGCATGACCACAAATTGACTGTCAAGTATGCACACACACAATATAATCTATTTCCGTAAAATTAAGTCGAAGGCCAATTCAATGCTCTTTTGTAATGCTATTGAAATCAGAACTGGCTTGTGATTGTCGTGTGCACAGAGTTCAATATATATTGTCCCATGACCTACTTTACTATACGGAAATAGTTAATATCGTGATGACTTCATTAAAACTTTCATAATATTGGCATTTTATTCTGTTAATGCCCCGGTCACATAGGACCCCGGAAGCAACAGGATTCAACACGACTCTTCGTTAATTCACAGTTAACTGCCTCCGAACAAAGAGTCGTGATGAATCGTGTTGCTTCCAGGGCCCTATGTGACCTGGGGCCTGTAACATAAAATATGCAATTAAACTTACAATAAGTATTAATCGTAAGTCTATGGCAAAACTTGTACATTGGAGATACGATAAATTTTGAATTAATCGTAACGCTTTTATGTTACAGGCCCCAGGGCTTTAGATCCCCGAAACCAATCGGAGCCAGGGTAATGCCGATGTGCTTTTGTGGTCTACTCCCGTAACTATAACTTGATATAAATCAAAGAAACTCGGAAAGGAGTAAAGATGATTATGTTTGTTTGGAAAACACCGTTCAGATCTAAAATTTAGATGAAAATCGAACTTTAGACTTAGACAGCAGCTTGAGCAAAATCACCCAGGCTTCAGCAGATTTCTAAAAGGTCTAATGTCACACAGGTCAATAAACTTTAAATTGACATTTGCCATGATTTGCTCAGAATTTTCAATTAAAATCATCAGAACCAAAAAACATAAACTGTATACTTCAAAGTATCTGCTTATCAAATGTTGTGCCGTTTGTATTATGATTTGCCCCAATATTATATTGTGGCTCCATCAGACTATTGGAGTACACATTTTTGAATTTTTGAAAATTTGATGAATATCAATCAGGTTTCACGTGATCGAGATCATTTCTTTATCTGACTTTATGTCATGACATTAGGATTTAGATTTGATTAACTTGAAATGCACGACAGTATATAGGGAACGAGTGGCTTCGAGTAAAGGGGGAGGAGGGGGGGGGCACTCTATGTCACTCACTATTATGGTCCTGGGTTGACAAAATTTGCAATTTGAATTAAATATCTGTCACTCATTGTTGTTATGGTGTTTTCGATTTCAGTCAACTGTGACGAAGGGTACGTCGACCGGAAGTAGTACGTCATAGTTTTGCGCGTCTGCTTATTGTTACGTCACAGGTAGTTGCGCACGTAACAATGAGAAGGCGCGTAAAACTATGACGTACTACTTCCGGTCGACTGTGACTGTGACGAATGAAATCGAAACCTCCATAATAAAAAAAAGCTATAACTAATGATGAGTTGCAACCAAATCTGGCGAAATATGCATCGCCAGTAATTATACAAAATGAAATATTTAATACAGTACTGTTGAAAGAATCCGGCATAGCAACAATTACATTGCAAGCGTTATATGCTTCTTCATTTAATGCGCATTTCAATAGTGGTATGCCATTGCACTTATTTACTATAGCGGCAAAAGACACCCTGAGCATTTAAATGTAACAAAAGGTGTTATTTTTTGACGGCACGTAATTATTTCTTCGCTTGCTTCACTTACATATATAACGATAGAGTGATCCGATATAGAATAATATCCATACAGTTTGCTTTTGCAATTCTGCTCTTTTTTAAATGTGAATTTTAGATTTTAGGGGTGAAATTCAGTTCAATCAAATGTTATGAATCTCTTCGACTAGCATTTTTTGGAAACAATTTATCGCCTTTTATAGAAAAAAAAACAATGCACAAACTAGGTGTGCATAACATGCATAAGGACAGGAATTATGGATGCATTAAATACTATGGTTTGCTTGTATTGCTGAAATATGTTTAGTATGTTTGGTTAATATGCACTACAACGACTCTCTTATCATTGAATTTTGACCTTTCCTCCTCAAACCACAATTCCAATGTCCGCTAAATAGTGATGAGTTGATTATCAAATATTTTTTGGGGGTCAAACCATAACTTGACTGGACTATTATAGCCCTTGACTGAAGCATAATAAGCATGTGCAAATTCGTTTATGCTGAGTGCTTTAAACCTGACATAACGTGAATGATTCGCACACTACCGGTCTTTCCTGTTATGCAGGATGGCACAAAAATAACATTATGAGACCATACATTTCTTTTACTTTAGGGGGTGTTGTTCAAAATCAACTGCAAATCAACTGCAACTTTGAAAATTGTAGCGCATTTTCATTCCCGCACGGTACGCGCATTTAACAAGACGTGCAAGAAACAATGATTTTGTTTGGCGATCAATTGCAACTTTTGTGCAACACCCTATTAAAATAATAAAGTGAATTTGGTAACAAGGACAAATTAAAATCATAGTTGATTTAATTATATTTGCTACATTATCTATGCATGAAACTCATGCGGTGCAAAATGGTAGAGAAGAGGAACATATTTTTCTGTGGTGGATTTTTTGTTTGGCTTGTTATCACCTCGGGGGGGGGGGGGGGGGGGGGGGGGGGGATCGCAATTTAACCGATTGTTTGGGCTCCCGTGGTCGTCACGCCCTTTATGCACGCGCCAGATAATGATCTATTCATATTCATTATTATCTATCTTATATTTGTAGTTTGGGATTGCAAGACTGCAAAGTACGGTATTCCAATTATAGACCAATACAAGAAAAATAATGGCTTGTAATCGTTTTTAACGCTAACGATGAACGCTATTCAATGTCGAAATTACTTCTCTGTTAGAATATTTAAGAGAATTCCTAATTAAACAAATCTATGGTTCCTATATCAGTGGCACATCTTCATATTTTAATGCAAATGTCGCGCAATTTCCGAAGAAAATTCTGAATCGAGATTCCTAACATTTCTAAACTGATTACCCTACACAATGAACAAAACATTTGAAATAATGCGGTACTGTGATTGAAACTCTATACCCTGCCATGTATGATTCCTAATCGCCTAAATTCAGTTTTGCTGCAATAGCCGCTATGTAATACAAAATAATTACTTATGATAAATCTATAAAATACATACATCCATGCAATCTTCTCTGATTTGAAACAAATGTATGATGTCGACCAAGTCGTCCAATAACCAAGCGTAGCATCCTGATCGGTTATAATAGGTCTCTTATCCAGATATGCTTATGATGAGTCAATGTGGTAGCACAGAGCGTCATCATAGAATCAAACAGGAATTTGATTGGGCCCCGGTCACATAGGACCCCGGAAGCAACACGATTCAACACGACTCTTTGTTAATTCACAGTCAACTGCCTCCGAACAAAGAGTCGTGTTGGATCGTGATGCTTCCGGGGCACTATGTGACCAGGGCCTTTTAAGTTCACAGTCGAGGAAAAATCATATACATCTATCAGGTACGATAAGCGTAATAGCTGATCCAAGAGCGGGTTGAATCGTGGTCAATAAATGGTCAACCAAGCATCGAGTACGTACAATACAACTTGAATATAACTCGCCACTCTACATGCTCTATGAACTATGAACACCAGTCCATCCTAAACAAATCAGTAAATCTTAGTATTCAATGTTTTTTATCAGTTTAATAAATAGAGGTATCTTTTCACTTTCATTTTATTTATTTTTTCTTCCAAATATTTAAATTATCGATATATATAATTGTAAATTTTATTAGTATCTTCTTTGGATATTCTATTTTGCATTTATGTACTTCTCATGTTCATGCTTTCTGTTTTGTACTATCAGGAAATTAAAGCAAAACAGTAGATTTCCTGATTTTTGTACCTGTATGAAATATTCAAATAAATTAATTAATGAATGAATGAATAAATTATGAATTTGCATCGCAAACTATTGCGATTTTAAATGGTAGATATTTGTCGCGTATTAGCAAACGATTTACTATTACTTTAGATAGCATTTGCAATGTTTTGGATCTTATTGTTCATACTCGCAAATGTCCATAAGGCGAATCATTACGATTTTAATTTCGAACAATTACAAATTGATATTCGTTAATATTCTTCAATAGCTGTTTCGAAAACTTACCGAGTAACTACTAATTTCTGCGAGGGTTTGGGACTTTGACCCGTTCAAAAGGTGAGGGCAGCATCCCCTCGCAAAAGTTCGCAAAAGTTCGCAAAGCAGGTCGCTAAATGTTGCAAAGATCTTGCGATGTGTCGCAACTTCATCGTAAATAAAATCGTATGTACATTGCATAATATCGAAAAACATTCGCAAATTCTTCATAATCATTCGCAAATACTCACGCAATTAATTCGAATAAATTCATGAATCACTAACTATTATATTTCGCAAATATTCGCAATCATAAACGAAAGCATTTACAACTGGGACAAATATTTGTAAAATGTGGTGCCAGTCAGCCACAAATGTTTTAAAATTTATATTCATTGACCTGTTCTGCTCTTTAATCTTTGTATTATTATATATCTTAATTTAAGTGTCATTTTACCTTGTATATATATTATGTTAATGACACGGCCCCAATGTAAACCAGACTGTGTATCTGTTTTGGTTTTTACCGTGTTTAAATAAAATCTATCTATCTATCTATCATCAATAATTTAAGTGTCGTATTGTTTCAACGACCTCGCAATGTGTCGTAACTTACTTCAATTAAGTTTGTGCGTGCATCGCAAGCATTACTGCAATGCATATTCGCAACCTCTTTACAAGTAATTGCAAATAATTGCAACATTTTCGGTGTACTCGCTTCAAAACTTTCATAAACTTTCTTAAATCGTATATAGTCGTAGGTAAATTCGCCCAAGTTGAACCTTTGAATTACCTTGAAGTTCCGGGATAATGAGCCTTTTGACTAACAAAAGCTCATAAACTAGTCTATCCATCATTTTATTCAAATGTATATACACTACATATAGTGCTACCTTTAATGAATCTTTCTTATATTTCAGCTTGGTTTAGGAAGAGCGAATGTGTTCGACAATGGGGCGTTTTAGGATAATGTTGAAGTGCATAAGCACGATCTATGTGTCAAGTTTGCCAAATCACTCCTAACATCAACTTGGTTCAAGGACTGGCTTCCGGCACCTCGCTCAACTAGGTACACCTCCGTATTGAGGAGAGCAATACAATATCCCATACCCAGGTGCAGAACAGAGAGGTACAAGAGAAGCCCAATACCGTATCTTATAGAATCGCTCAATAATGCCATTTAAATTATGTCTCAACTGTTTCTTGTACCAAATTCTTGCCCAACACACAATCTTTTTAATATTTTTTATGGTGATAAAAAAATGATTTTAAATGATTTTTTTTTTGTAAATACATTTGCAATTCAGCCTTTGGCTGCAAGAAATGTTTTTAATTGTCATTCAATAAAAATAAACCATTACTACTACTACATAATTATTAGGTAACAATCGACATCAAAACAAAAGTTTAAAGCTCTAAGTTTAGATGAAACACAGTAGGATATCGTGCATGGCCATTGGCAGCTTTTGTTTTTACTTAATGAAACAAATTAAAACAGGTATTGTAAATAAGTGCCTTTCATGGAATATGATTTTCGTTTTCCAGTTTTTTTTTTGATCAAATGTTTTGTCTGAAACAAGGTTAATGACAGAAGCCTGCATTTCGACTAGTTCGCCCTCTTTTGACGGGCTGAGTTCGCCTTATGTATAAGTTGCTATCATTATCATTACTGTCATTTCTGATATTTGATGGTTATCATCACCCCAACCATTTCAGGAGACATTATTAGTACGTTCGAAAAAAGGATCAACATATTTCATATACGAGTCCTTGTTCCCTTTTCTATATACGTTTTTTAATATGATCCAAGAACTTTTGAAAAGTTAAAGTTTGGTTTGTCAGAGGGCGAGGTAAATCTCTTTCATGGGCAAACTTATCCCATAGTTTGGCAGGTTCGACTTGTGAGGAAAAAAACACAATTTTTGTATTCTTATTTTTGTAAGAAAAAAACAAATCAAGAGTGACTTTCAAAGAATCATGCCCTTATAGATACCCATACAGACGACATGTTTGTAAAGCGTCTAGAAGCATGTTATTAGATGCTCTAGAAATATTACTATTATCCTTATCATTACATGTTTTCACACAACAATTTGCCAGTATCCCTAATCTTTGGATGAATACGCATTCGAGTATCAATCAAGTGTCAAATTTCAATCAAAACGAGTGAGAGTACACTTTTTAAACAAGTTGTTAAAGAAAAGTGCATGGATTCTTTATCAAGCATTAGACACAGTTAAAATTGATTTCGGTCAGCAAATGAGATAAAGACATTTCCATGGTTAGCATTTACGAAGTAATATACAGCAAGAAGTTAAAATAAAAAAGTGGATTTAAAGGACTTTTCGAAATTCTCATGCTTATGGGACGCTGTATTCAGGTATTGGTATGATTCACGAGTACTTGGTCAGAAAGGTTTTCTTTACATTTCAAACAAAAATTGAGGCTGGTAATTATCATAATTGACGAAATAAGATAATATTTTCCAATTTTCTTTAATCTTTATGCAAGAAAACACCATTCATCCTTTGTAATATATACGGTAGCCGAGTTTGGTCTGCATGACGACATTCAATGGTACCAAGAGGTACAGACGAGCAGACAATGACATGATTTCGACTGCCTTTCACGCAACCAAGTTTGTTCAATGTGGTCAAAAAAGTTTGTGCGGATATAGCTCATTGTTACTAATCATCCAAGGGCTGTCTTAAATTATACGTTTTCATTGATTCTTATATAATTATCTGCAGGGTTCTTCATTTACACTAAAATGACAGTATTTTATGACGATGATGATAATGATGATGATGCCGAGGACGACGATGGTGGTGTAGGTACTGATGGTGAGGGCGATGTGGAAGATGATGATGATAATGGTGATGATGATGATGATGATAATAATGAGGATGGTAATGATGGCGACGGGAGATGACGAAGATAGTAATGACGATACTGATGATGAGGAGGATGATAAGGATGATTATGATGATGATGATAATGAGGATGATGATGATAAAGATAAAGATGATGATGGTGGTGATGGTGGTGATAGTGATAATGGTAATGATGATAATCATGATGACGATGGTGGTGGGGTATGCTCTTAACGGTGATGATGGTGAAGATTAGGATAACTGCTGCGGTGACAATGGTGTTGAGGTGATGGTTTTATCTAATAAAGACCTAATAGATCTAATTAAAGAAAATTAAGGCTTTTCACCAATCTAAGCACTTTTTCTATCGAGCCAATTAGAACGCTACTTTTTCTTCATTTTTATGGAAACTCTGTACACATTGGTTTGCAGTACACAAACATAACCCCGCCATTCACAAACGTACAGTACCATAACAATAAAAATGAAAATTGAATACCATTTTCGAGCACGCTTGGTTGCACTTGGCAAATAATACAATGGTGATTTGCAAATTCACGAACGTTCCCGTTTTATAGCACAACCACCACCTGTAAACAGTGCAACGACGATAAAATGGCGCCTGTGTGTTCAGCACAGTCGTTATGGAACTATATTTTCTCCACGAGTGTTCTTATCTGTATGATTGTCAACGGTGAGTCTATAATAAAAAGACATTCTATAACTCAACATGAAATCTACTTAGATGGACGAATGTTCGGAAATGAATTGTGTGATAGATTTATTCAAAGTGAAGAATGAGGAAGTGATAATAATAGGGATTTTAACATATATATGTAACATTATAAAACATGCATGCATCAGTAGCAAAATATTGGCCATACATTTAAAAGGATAGGTATATATATATATTTGGTTGGTTCCTATCTCCATAAAGAGGGTCATTACTCATTAGACCGAATTTCAGTGTTTCCAATTCAATATCGTTTCTGCACCATGTTATTATTTTTATTCATATTTGTTTTTATTCATTAGACCTCGATGACACTAACCAATGTTTTGTTCGTAGAAAGAAAGATACAATCTTATACATGTCTATGCGAATATAATAATGATAGTAATACTAATGATAATAATGATAACAATAATAACAGTAATAATGATAATAATAATAATGGTAATAATAGGTTCATTTATATATCGCAATCAATATACTCTACCTCGCTTGATACGAGGTACCATTATTACCCTGGCTAAAACTGCCGAGCAAGCCAGTTAGGCGCTTAAGCATTCCTAGAAATAAATTCCTGCCAGGTACCCATTTTTCACCTGGGTTGAGAGCAACACAATGTGGATGAATTTCTTGCTGAAGGAAATTTACGCCATAGTGGAACTCGAACCGCAAACCTCTCCATGAAAGGTGAGAGACAGAACCACAACACCACGATTCTTCCACACACACAATACGATATCCTTGTATTAAACGAAGCATACAATTAAGTTAAAATCAATTAGGCAATTTGGGGGGAAATAAAGAAAGAAATATACGTCAAATAGAATGTCGAGTTGGTCTCAAATATAGACGCATTTATATTGTATCATTTCGGTGATCAAACGAAAAATGGAAGTCTGAAACGCTGTACCAACCAAAAATCCAAATTCGGTACATTTTTTCTTGATAGGCATATTTGGCTATTTGTTGTATATGGATGTGTGTGTGAGTGTGTGTGTGTGTGTGTGTGTGCTTGTGTGTTTGTGTTTGTGTGTCAATTATGCTCACGTCATAGGAAAAGTTGTTGACGGGAGCTTTTAAAAACAAATCGACGATCCATGTCGAATGAGTCAGAAAGCACACACTTTTGTAAACAGAATAATTTGTTTACTGTCTTGTAAATGTGAGATGAGTAATGCGGACACTCTTTACTTCGTACTTGTTTGTAATACCAAAGTTTTAAAAGACGTCTACAAACACTGTGAAAATGGGATAACAATTCATATCCTTGAACACACTGTCTGCATTGCGTATGTGCACGTGTGTGTGTGTGTTGAATAAATGTGTGCGTTTGTAATGGTGTGTAAGCTTCCAGTTATTTCGAATTCCTATTTTTTCAAAGGGGTGGGGGGGGGGCAAAATAGATATGTTATATGGAATAGCAATACAAAAAAAAAAACACAAGAATAGTAACGGTTCATGCTTAAAGCTCTGGTCACATAGGACCCCGTATTCAACACGATTCAACACGATTCTTTGTTAATTCACAGTTAACTGCCTCCGAACAAAGAGTCGTGTTGAATCGTGTTGCTTCCGGGGCCCTAAGTAAAGGAGCAGACGCTAAACAAACTTGTATTATCAAAACACCTTTCCCATCAGTTCTAGGACAACTCAACGGTGAGAAGGAATGGGACATACGACTCTCAGGCTCCATGATCCCTACAGAGGGTCGAGTGGAGGTGTTCCTTGACGGAGAATGGGGGACCATCATGGACATCAACACCGGGACATGGGGGCAGAATGAGGCCCTAGTGGTCTGCAAGCAGTTGGGCATCTTATACGATAACGTCGCTGTTCTTGAGCCAGGTTACTACGGCCGAGGGGCGGGGCTCGTTCACCTGATCGATGTCAGATGCCAGGAGGATGTGACCTCTTTAAAAGATTGTGCCTACTTTCGAGGAAGCGGGCAGGGGCTTTCGCACGACTATGACGCGGCAGTAGCATGCAGTGAGTGGAACAAGATTGAAAAATTGTATGACCGGTTGAACCCTACGTATATAGGATTTACAGGTGTTCTCCGAAAGTTCGAAATTGTACCTAATGGGGCACAACTTTGTACCCAAGCATGGAATACGATTTTGTACCCCTAGGATATAATGTTGTCCCCCTTGGGTCCACTTTGTACCTGAGGTGATCAGCATTTGTACCCTAAGGGTACAAAATCATTCCTCTTGATGGTGGTACAGCAATGAACTTATTGGGTACAGTTTGCGGGATAGTAAACGTTTTCGGTGTTATACCCTCCCATGCCACAAGTATTGCAACATAGCAAAATTACGTTCGTTTTCCATTGATTCACATGTCGTATTTTTTCTTATTTTTCTTGAAATGTAAAAAGGATCACAAATATCTATTTTTTAAATTAAAGTGTCATACACGGTTTGTAAATTATGTAGGGTTAAACAATTTTTAATTGAGTTATGCCTTAGATACCAAAGACCAAAGACGACAAAGGTAGAACATTGCAATGTCTCGACTTGCAGATTAGTCAACGGCTTCTCGCAAAATTATTTTCCCTTTCTTTAGATTTAACGTAATCCATGATTTGTTGAATACTTCTGCTAACAAAAGTGTCAAAATCTATACCCCATATCATGCAAATTAAATAGACAACATTAGTAGAAGATGTCATTCTAAGCTCCTTCAGGGCATGTTTTCTTTTTATAATTTCATGGCTCATTGTGTATTGGCCATTAGGTATTGAGAATGAGCAATATAATTCTAAAAAGTTATCGTTCTTGAGTACAGAAACTTATATATATTTTATAAAATTTTTCTTCATATGGCCAGTGCATACAATTGATTTATACGTGTGTCCTGAAGGAATTAAAAGTGGGTCTAGGTATATGGCATGGTAGGGTACCGATAACAACCCTTGGTACCTGTATATCTTTGTACCCTAATTTATTTCAAATTGTTCTTCATGGGCGGAATATATCATTTTTGGGACCAGAATATTCACTCTTACCTCCAATAACTAAGCCCCTCCCCCCCAAAAAAAAACCCTGTCCTTCTGTAAAGATATGAATTTGTTTGTGACTTTGCTAAATAAAGCAAATGGACGTCTATTTTGAGAGGGATCGATTTGTTGTAAAGATTTACCCTTGGTAGTTGGAAGGACTTCTGAGAGTGAAAATTTAATTATGATACATTGTAGTAAATGATTTGCAGTGCATGCTCAAGTCATGTTGAACAACTTATTGCTTAAACCTCTCAATTCGATGATCTTTGATTTTTATAATGAGTGGTAAAACTTTTCTTGTGACAGGCCTATGAGAATAAAGTACAAATTACCAAGTACTATAGTCTATCTAAAAGTGATCATTCGCCTAGAAGAACTTAATAAATCATTTTGATTCAGGGGGATTTTCCAATTTTCCTGCGAATTTCTCTCTATAAGGATAGCCAGTTAGTAGTTACATATGACTTTTACTAATAATTGATAATGTTTTTTTTTTTACAACATTACCTAATTATGTGATGCATAGGGTTAAAATAAAACCTCTCATACCTGGTAACATATAGCTTATTTTGATAATTCTGTTTCAGGAGCGGAAATACGCCTTGAAGGTAGCCAGGGAAGTGACAGTCTGAACGGGGTCATTCAACAATATGAAAGCTTTACGAATATTTGGCTTCCTGTGTGCTCCTACAAATGGACAGATGCAAACTCACGGGTACAGTGTGTTGCTGTATAATAGGAAATAGTGGGGTTTCGAAATTGGGTAACGGAAGCTTATGTTGACAGTAGGAAACGAATGCGCATCTGATGTGCGCAACAATTGATGCGCACGTCAGTTGCGTACTTGTCATTTGTTGCGCACATAAGATGTGCTCTCGTTTTCTATCGTCCACATGACAACCCTCCGTCCACCAATTTGGAAACCCCACTAAAGCCCCGGGCACACCAAACACGACACGGCGTTACGGAACGGTATTTACGCAGTCTCTTGGTTGTCATTGGCCAACGCGTTCCTCCGCGCAAAGGATGTTCAACAATTGGCCAATCACAGGCATGACAGGGGAGATATCGCGTAAAAACCATGCCGTGATAGTGTGCCGTGTTTGATGTGCCCTGGCCTTAATAGTGGGCTTCCAAAATTGGTGGCCGGAAGTTTGTAGGTAGTAGAAAATGAATGCGCAAATCAGATGCGCACGCGTTTTCTACCGTCCACAAACCTCCGCCCAGGGCAAATCCGATGTAAGAGAATGTGCAGAGACGACTGCTATTAGAACAGAGATTCTTCAACTGGACTACGAAGCTAAATGTACTTGGTTTATTTGGGGATACTATGACAGAAAGGGTCTGAAGAAATAATTTTTATTAAGACCTATAAGACGTATTAAGCATATAATTACCCCAAACTGAGTTGGGGCAAAAGGTTGAAAAGAGGTCCTGAACTGCCCCCCTATGATCAGATTTGCATTCGCTTGTTCAATGCTATTTGGTATAACTTGAATAAAATAATTGCAAATCTTTACCGTCTCATTATTCGCATCCGAATCCTTGAGCTCTTATTATATTTTCATTGTTTGACTTGCTGCTATCTAATTTATCTCCAATTTTCTCGTAACTAGTTATAATTTCCAAATAATACGTTGATTAAATAATACAAACACGTACTGCTGAACAATCAGCTTAAAAGAAGAGTCTACCAAGAAATAATGATCTTTTTTAACAGAAGCAGAAAAAAATTGGTAAGTAAAAAAAAAAAAAAAAAAAAAAA